>JAQGAE010002076.1:0-19394 GCA_034696685.1 Julus scandinavius | reverse complement strand
ACTGGGGTTAGGGGGTGAGGAGGGGAGGTCTGAGCTAAAATGGACACAGTGTGGACAGAGGGTAGGGGTGAGGAGGGGGGTCTGGTCTAAAATGGACCCAGTGTGGACAGGGGTTAGGGGGTGAGGAGGGGGGTCTGAGCTAAAATGGACAGTGTGGACGGGGGAGGGGTTCTGAGCTAAAATGGACAGTGTGGACAGGGGGTAGGGGGTGAGGAGGGGGTCTGAGCTAAAATGGACCCAGTGTGGACAGGGGTTAGGGGTGAGGAGGGGTCTGAGCTAAAAGGGACAGGGGGTAGGGGGTGAGGAGGGGGTCTGGGCTAAAATGGACACAGTGTGGACGTGGGTAGAGGGAAGATGAAAATTTTGGAAGGAATTTCGGGAATGGCCTCTAATTAAAATTACCAAATTTTAGTCAAATCCAAAATGGAGAAAATGTATTGATTCGTCGAAACAGCCGTTTCGTGGCTCCGATCGACCTTTGACCCGAGTCGATGTGTATTCATTGATAAATATAGATATGTGGATTAAAAATGCCATAAAAGCTGTGTCGGTGATTAGGTCGTGACCCTTACACAAAAGAGAGGGGAAACGACATTTGTCAAACAACAATGGGCGATGAGGTTGATTTGATGGGCGTTGAAGCCACGTGCCAAGTACGCCTTTACCCTCAGTGTTACTTACGAGGTACTTTAACAAATATACGCCTACATTTTGAACACAAATATACATAAAGTGCACAGTGGACCCACATAAAAACGAAATTGCTTTAAAAAAAAAACATAAAAAATAGTCCATGCATCTGCTCTGATTTGCTCTGAATGGAATAAGTTCATAATCGTAACGAGAAACACATTTTTATTATTCATTCACAATACTCATTTTGCCCTCTACAGTTTTTTTATTTAAAAAATAACCTTTCACCTCGAAGCATGCGGGCTCTCAAATGTTTTATTTTTTGTGATTGCCCTAAAAAATAAGCCCATATGCATAATTTGGCCACGCGTTATATATTTCGTGCATACTAATATGCCCAACATCTGTTGCACATTTATTTTTAAAAAAAATTATAATTATATTCATAAGCCTGCATTTCAAAAAATGTCTGCTTATTTTTATTGTAAACGTGACTCGCAGTTGTAGAAATTAACTCTCGAGAGTTTCGAGTACACTTCATGGGCATCTGCATTATTTATATTGAAAACTAGGGCATAAATTGCCCTATAGAATCCCTCAACGAGGCTATTTACTATTCCTAAATATTACAATCACGATAAAATATGTCTTTGTTGTTATTGCCCCCATCAACAATCGTTAAGACCCTCATTGTTTGAGTCTCTTAAAACGGTTTTTACTACATGTCGCCATTTTGAATATTTGAATATAAGTGAGTTTAAATTTGTTTGCAAATGTTTATCATCAATAGGGGAAATTCCTCTGTAAAAAGGAAATACTTTATAAAACTTATTTGGATAAGGGGTAAGTTATATTGCAAACAGGCTGGGCTAATTTTAAAAGCATTAAGTGAATGGTAAATACAATAATCGCAAAATGTTAATAAAATACAGGACTGAAGAAATCCTAGTTTTTAGGGACCATTCAAAAAGGACGTCCTCAAGATGGGGGTCTGTTGGCCTGTGGACACCATGTAGACAGGGTTGAGGAAGGGGGGGAGCCATTATGGACGTCCACTAATGATGGTATTTTTCAATTTTTGGATTTTCTGTTTAATTAAGTTTTAATGGTCAGTGAAATGGGAAATAGACAACGAAAGAATTGTCCCCAGTCCCGAATGTACTTGAAGTTGTTGTCGGGAATTATGCTTAAATTTTTGTTAAACACTGGTTTTATGCCGGAATTTCCCCTTCGAAGTCAGGAAATTTCCGTTAATCTGAAAGTTTTGGGACAATGTCGTGGAATTGGTGCTTGGAAATTTATAGGATGGACCTTTCCACATTTTCTGGACACCCTACTTTTCAATAATGAGTGACGTCTATGAGGGGGAGGGGAGGAGGAGGAGGAGAGGGGGGTCTTGGCTAAAATGGACATCGTGTGGACAGGGTGTAGGGAGAAGGTCAATTTTTGGAGGAATTTCGAGGACGTCTTTTTCGAATGGCCCCTAATTTTAGTCTATAAAAAAATTGCTGATATCAACACGAATCGTACTTCCACTAACTATCAGTCTGTGCTCAAGTCTGTTGTCACGGTGATTCGAAAAATTCCGATTTTTCCATCCCTTGCATTTTGAGCACAGGATTTGAGGTTTGAGGATGCGCCGTTAATGCTACCACCCACCTGTGGATCTCCTCAATTTAATGGTAATAAATGTGCGTCCTGTTTATTTCGCATTATAATCGTATATCCCTTCATTTAGTCCCGGATGTACGAAATGCGACTGACCCACATATTGTGACGCATCAGTCCACCCTATTCAGTCACCATTCACTTTTAATTTCAAACAAAACCAGCATTATTTGGAAAAACATATCACTGAAACTGCTAATCGGATATTTTAAATTGAAGCATTTTTAATTCATAAATAACGGATAAATAAATAAAACTATACAATATAGCGATAATTCAAATTTCACAAGCATAATTTAGACGTATATATATCTATACAATGTATCACTGATGTCCAAGTTGAACAGTTTTGGCGCTGCATTCGATATCCATGATGACGTCATTTTCCTCTATTACGTTTTCTCGTTTTCTCTCGATTTCGACGTATCTTTGAATCATTTTTTCGTAATCTGCGTTCTGTTGGTTCAAAGCAAATGCTATGTTATCAGCAGGATTGCTTTTTCCGAGAATTTCTGTCAGAAGTTTGCTAGTTTTCAAAGGCCTCTTTCTTTGCATCACTATACAAAAAAAATCAAGTGTAATAATATTAGTTCATGCTCATTTATTACCTTTTTACAAAAAAAACCAAAAAACAATAGTGCATGCATTATTATAAACACCAAAATCACCCAAAAAATCTAAATAAGTGCGTTACTGTATATTGAAAGTTTAAAATCGACTTTCCATGGATGAAAATCCAACAATGATGTAGAAATTTTTATATATTTCTGCTAAATTCACTTACGGAATTGGAATTATAATATTAATTAAACTGCACTAAAAATTATCTCACCCCCAAAAATAATTAACAAAATTATTTACAAAAACAAAACAAGTTTTTGGTTATGTTAGATTAGATTACGTGATGTTACTTGTTAGTTTAGTATTTTATAATTTTTGTTATTATTTTATAAAATTTATTTTTGAGGTGAGATAATTTATAAGTACCAATTAAACTAACATCGAACTTATAAAGTATGTTTTAAAAATATTTAATTCAGTTTATCGTTAATATGCAATGCAGGGACAAAGTTAAAATCGATTTCAGGCTTGAATGAATAATATTTAATAAAATGTATTACTTTTATTGATCAAGTTTAAAAATTATCTGATTTAATATAGTAAATTTAATGAATCCCTGATTAATTTGATTAATTAGTTGACTTTAATTAGTTGGTTAATATTACATTTTCCCATTCGATAAAATTTTCAATTTATATACACTTTTGCTGAGGCAATTTTTGTAACGTTTGATCTTCATTCCATTGATAGCATATAATTCAATTTAAAATATTAAACATTTAGCATGGAATGTAATTTAATGTGGAAAAATGATGTTTAGAACATGTACATACTGTGCATTAGTAAAACTGCCTTACATCATTAGGTACTGAACAATGAAAATGTTAAGAATTTACAAAGACGTAGTACAAGGAAGGTCTAAATTTTTCTACTTAGATTTTTGAATTATTTCTACATTTATTTCTAATAAATAATCATCATTACATCAGCAAATACCGAGAATACATTTATCAGTATTGACTCGTTAGCATGCATGTACAAGTATGTAAAACAGGTTATACAGTCATGTTTTAACATGCCTTTTTCCATAACTGAATGACTGCAGGATAAACATGGAAATATCATGATTTGATAACATGAAAAAGCCACATATGGGCATAGTATAGTATGTAGAATACAGTTTATGAGAGTACATATACCATGAGTATATCTTCTATACGAAAAAAATGATTTCGTTGGTTTCTTACTTAAGATTTTCCCGCCGAAATGATATAGTGTAAAAATAAATGAAAAATCTCACCTCTTAAACCAAGACAGTGTGCTTTTACGGTGAAGACAGTCATTTTTCATGGGTTATTCGGGTTGACCGGTTCCTATGATGTTCAATATGGTGGCTTTTAAACTTTAGTAGTGCTTGTCCAGCATGGTATGGTAGCAGGCCACACGACAAGAGAGGAATGGTGCTTATTTGGTGGTGTTGAAAACAGCGGAAATCTCCCCAGTCACGTTATCTCCTCAGCCAGCCAATGAGAGGGCAGGAAGCGGGGGTGTGCTTTGTGGAAAATGGCCGCTTTTATCCCCCTCATTTTCGCCGCTGGTGACCAACCCCCCACCCATCAATGGCCCTGCGGTGCGCTGACCTCGAGTGATGAGACAGTTTGGCAAATGCAACGTTATTGGTCAACAATTGGTCAGCTGATGTCACTTTTCAATGCTTGTTCGGTCACGTTGGCTTTTTTAGAGTAAGGAAGAGGCGATTTTGGCGATGACTAATTGACGGTGGAATTTTAACGATATTGCGGGTTGAGACACGAATTTCTGCTCACCGGTTTGAAACACCGACCGTGGAGGATTCACCTGAGTCCATTTTTTTCTTCTTCTTCTGTGGGTTTCGGGTGACTCACGTTGCGTCATCCATCCATGCATGCATGCAGACGGTGCGTTCAACTTTTTAAAATTTCGCAGGAGGAATAATCTAGGAAAAAAGCAAATAAATAAGTACGAAACACAAATATAAATGCTCCGCAACACCGTGTATGGATTTGGGAGTGTTCCCATTATCCTCCTCCACGAAACACAATTGCACCATCGAACTATTTAGTTTGTAGCCGACTTAGTGACTCAGTACTAGTGTCACTTCAAAGATGATGAACAAAGAAGTTATTTGTACAAAGAAATTTTTAGTTCAAAAAAGTTAATAATTTTTCCTCTCTGTTTTATTTTTCCCGTTTTGATTCTATTTTGACATTCCAGTTTTGCATGCATTGAAAATTCTATTTTTCTGCACGCTTTGAAATTCCATTTCTTCGCATGCTTTGAAATACCATTTATTCGCTTGCTTTGAAAATCCATTTATCTTGCACGCGTTAAAATTCTGTTTTTCTGCACGCTTTGAAATTCTATTTCTTCTTTGCATGCTTTGAAATTTCATTTCTCTTGCATGCTTTGAAATTCCATTTCTCTTGCATGCTTTGAAATTTCATTTCTCTTGCATGCTTTGAAATTCCATTTCTCTTGCACGCTTTGAAATTCTATTTCTCTTGCACGCTTTGAAATGCCATTTCTCTTGCACGCTTTGAAATTTCATTTCTCTTGCACGCTTTGAAATTTCATTTTTCTTGCATGCTTTGAAATGCCGTTTCTTTGCACGCTATGAAATCTGCATGCTTTGAAATTCTATTTCTTTGAAATTTCGACCGGATTATCCTGGGTATGCATACGTGTATATGTAAATATATGTACAGAGACATAAAAACCATTTAGAATCAGAGTATAGCGGACTTTAAAATTTAAATTACATCCGGTTGCATCACCTGACATCCTGATAAGTTTTACACGTTGGTTCCTGGCATGAATTATAGCCCACATTGTATACGAAGGTTATCAGTGGTTTGGTGAAATTGGTCGCCATGTTGAAATTTCAAGATGGCTGATTTGTATCCTGTTTTTTTTTGTGTGTTAAATTCCTGACCATGTATCGTATATGGTTATCTGTCTAGTCAGCATATGTGAAAAGCTGTAAGATCTTAATTTTTCCATTCGCAATGGCTTATTATTTCGTCCAAATCGTGGACATTTTTTCGGATTTTTTTCTTTTTTTCGTTGGGTTTCGCATACCGGAGGCGATCGAGTCGTTCCTCTTGCACGGGTGGAAACATATTTCTGGTATTGAGTTACAATTTTCAGAAGTAAGGTTTTGAAAGACAAGCGTGAAACACTAGACGTTAAAAAGCGCATAATGCGAGACATACTCTACATATAAAATTTCCCGTTATAGGGGGAAAAAATGCAATAAGGACGACGGATGATATATACGTCACATTTTTGACATTACGCGAAAGCAATGTTCCATCGGTGGCCATTACGCGGGTCGTTTCTCAACCATGTTGACGGACGTCTGCGGCACACGTGTGCCACCCGACAAAAAACCCTCGTAAAACGTCACGTGGTCAGGTCTTAGGTCGCCTGGCTACATTAATTCTATCTCCTCCCTCCACTCTCCACTTTTCCCTGTGGGACACTCGAGAGATAACGCCAGTTTTCTAGGCCTAAAGGAACAAAATGACAAAAACTAAAATAATGTGGCTAGCTTTTTTACTGACTAGCTGAGATATGTATATTTTAGCAAAATATGCTTGTAAACTTTATTTGTTGGCTTCCAACCCAGGTAGCAAAGTTCGTCATAAAGACGTCATTTTTGACCAAAAAATGCCTAAAAAATGACGTGAAAATATCAATCCAAAATGACGTCTTTAGGACCAAAAAATGACCAAAAAAGACGTCATTTTTTACCAAAAACTGACGTCTTTCGGACCAAAAAATAACGTCCTTTTTGACCGAAAACTGACGTCTTTAGAACCAAATTTAAGTGGGGGAATGCTGATATTCAAAATGTAATCCCCCCCCTTCTAATGTTTGGCGAAGGTGTGTCCATCTAAATTTTTGGTCAGCAAAATGACGTCATTTATTGGTCTTTATTTGGTCAAAGTAGTTCGTCATTTTCTGGTCAGTAGAATGACGTTATTTTTTGGTCATTTTTAGTTCATTTTTTGGCCTGTAAAATGACGTCATTTTTGGTCATTTTTCGAGTTGGTCATTTTTTGGTCAGTAAAATGACCAAAAATGACGCCATTTTCGACGTGAGACGTGCTTTTCGAAAAAAATGATGTCATTGTATTTCCCCATTGCTACTTGGGAAGTTTGTTCCAATCACAAACGAAATTTATTCCAGTGACATAAAGGGGAAAGTTTCGATGATTTAGAAAATCTGGTGAGGTATACATCAGAAATTTGGGAAAGTTTGTGAGAAATACAAGGGAGTACAATAGAGATACTTGTACACTGATGTTCGGGGTCCAAAAAAGTCGTTCAGGATTATGGAAGACCCCTAAACAGATGCAATGCGTTGCTATAAGTTTACGAGAATGGACACGAGTGAGGATACGGTACTGTATAATCTGGACGAAGGGAGGGAGGGTCAGTGTGAAACACGAGCGAGTGAGCCCCCCTTTGCCACGGTCATTTAAATTGACAGACGGCCATTTAAAAGTGCCCCTCGCATGGGAACTCGTGCGTATACGTGTCACGTGGAACGTTACCGTTACTACTATAATTGAAAAATACTCTCTCTCTCCATATGGTTCGTCGTTTATCGTACTTTTGCAGTCCCCTGTCTTGACATCAAATAAATGTGCATTTCGCTACCGAAAACATGAGATTAGCGCCATCTGGTTCGGAGGGTATGCAAATTGGGATTTCATCCCTGGCCGAAATCAGCAGCAGGGAATGGGTAATATGCAGGGTGGCCACAAAAAAAGACGGAACCTTTTTCAAAAATTCTTCACTTTTTTTGTTTTTTAAGCCGGGGCGAAAGCCTATACCTGGCATGTATTTGTTTTCAAACACAGATGTGGGCAAAGTAATATAACTATGCACAATAACAAAAATTGTATTATATGATCAACCATAATCACCAGATGTAAGTTTTCTAATTCTTAAGCGGATTAGTGACCACCATGTGGGATGTGACTTAATTACACCGCACAATAAATTGCATATACATATGAATTAATGAGCATAAACTATATTTGTATTTAATGATGCATTTAAATATTTAGAGCTGTAACAGGAACAGTTGAAATAATTTGTCAGTATTAATTTTAGCTTCCTCTCCAGTCGAAAATCAGAACAAGAATGAATAATAACTAAAACTAACAAAGAACGTTTTTTTTTAAATTTAAAATCAACACGTGCAAAGTGTTGTGTGCACGTGCAAATCATTGTATACAAAAGGCTGCGTGCACGTGCAAAGTGTTGCGTGCACCTAAAGATGCACGTGGACAATTAACTGGTCGCCACAACCAGTTAAGAATCTTGTAATGTGGCCAGACGATGACGTCATTGCCAGTTATTAGGTGCCCCTCAGCGCGTTTCCTGCATCGTGTACCTAAAGTGATGTGAAAACAATGTCTCACCACAAAAATGGGGTGATCTGTAATAGGTGCCGGAGGTCAAATTGTTCACTCGGCCCACTTTAACCGGAAATAATTGAAATGCCTTTAGCCAATGTTGAATAAGAAGCGGCGGAAGGGCCTAACCGGAAAATGGGCCACAGACATTTCTTCCATTTCTGGTCCATATACAAGTTTGACCAAATATTAGTATTGTTGTTTTGGAGAACTAATGCTCCAATAGCCTAAATGAAGAATTGGAAAAAGAGGGAATTTAAGTGATGCAAAAGTCCACTGAGCAGATATCCACACATACAGCATTCTCGTTCCATGCATGGTGGTCAAGAATTTGCAAAACTTGACTTTGCATTCACGCCTATCTTATTGAGAAAATAATGGGTCGAGTGAGTCTTGAGCATTGCTCGGAATATGTACAAGGTCAGTTTGACCAGCATGCGGCGCTATTGTTACAAAGGGCTTTCAAATGCTTTGACTAAGTCACGTAACTGCATAAGTATCCCATGCGGACCTAGCACCCTGCAGTGCCCCATTACGTGTTTTGACCAGGGGTACCACCCAAGAAAAAGTTGGGGCACTCCAGAGTTAGCCTTATTTTATTCTTACGTATTACTTTAATTTGATTTTGCAAACTTGATAGCAAGTACATATTACAAACTTGACCTCCTCCTCCTCCCTTATGCCCTGTCCACGTGGTGTCCATTTTTGCCCGGACATCTTCTCCCCCTCCCCTTATTACCCTGGTGGAAAAAAAAAACAATCGAGATTTTTATTGTTATTTGGAACGTTGTTTTCTATTGGTATCAATAGAAATGGAATAAAATTGGTTTCAATTGTTTTCTATGGTTTTCTATTGTTCAGTCAATACAGCTAAACCATAGAAGTCAATAGAAGTCAATACAGGAACCATAGAAAACAATTAAACCAATAAAGTGTCCAAATAACAATAGAAATCTCTATTGGTTACTATTGTTTTTTTCACCAGGGAGACGTTCTTAATTATTTTTGAAAAGTAGGATGTCCAGAAAATTTCTTGGAACAAAGAAAGGCCCATCCTATAAATTTTCAAGCACCAATTCCACGACATTTTCCCAGCTTTTTCTGATGAAAGGAAATTTCCTGACTTCGAAGGGAAATTCCAGCATAAAATTGGTGTACAACACAAATTTATGCATAATTCCCGACTTTCCCGAGGTTTTAAAAATTCGAGAACATTCGGGACTGGGGACACATTTCTTCCGGTGTCCATTTCTCCTTTCACTGGCCTTTAAAACTCAAACAGAAAATCCAAAAAACTGAAAATTGCCATCATTAGTGGACGTCCATAATGGCTACCCCTCCCTTCCCTGTCCACATGATGTCCACGTGCCAGCAGACTCCCCCCTACCCCTTCTTGAGGACGTCCCGATTTTTGAAAATACTATATAGCAGTTGATAAATAGGGACCTCTCATAAATGTCGTGATTTTCAGAGTCCACACACAATTGGAATACAGAAATAGATGTATAGCTAAACTTGTAAAATTATATAAAGTAAGGAATTTGGTTGTTATTTGTGAATTGTTGGGTGTTGTTCCCTCACAAATCCATAATACTCAGTTCCAAAAATGCATTTTTATTGAAAACGTTGTTCACTAAGTCTTCCGGCGTTATGCGAGGGCACGCATTTTTGCGAAATACTTTTGCTTTTACGACACAAAGTGTTCTCATTGTGTACTTCCATTGTGAGGACTCGCATTGTGAGGAGAAATTTGGAGAAAAAGTCAGTCGTGCCACAATTGAGCTCGGTGACAAGCGTGGAAATTTCGAGGGTGGAAAATGGGAGAAAAACAAGGCGAAAAAATAAACCATTTTTTTTTTTTTTTTTTTTTTGCGTATAAATGGCCAATTGTTGGCTCTGATCGAGGAAAAAGAGAGAAAAAAAGAGGGTTGTCCACAATCGTAGGCAACAATCGCTCCTATTTTGCCCATTGATTTGTTCACACCGTGAATTGCCATCGCGAATTCCTTATGCATGCAGCAGCACCCCCACAGACAAAGAATTCACTTGGACCATGGTCAATTTAGCAGATAAGGACCGATCATAAACGACATTGTAGAATGTAAACCCAGGAATGTCCCAAAAGTAAGTTCAACGTTTTTGTTGACGTATCAACGTGTCGGTAGAGATCTTGGTTACATGTCCAAACTTGTTTCAACTCGTTCGGTTGAGTCAGTGCCGCTCTACCTCAGTTTGAGTAAAGGCCCCTACACATTTGAGCGTTTTTCTTATGTTATGCTATGTTATTTTGACGTCACTAGCAGACGACTTCGACACACAAGGAAACATAAGGCAACATAA
The DNA here is from genome assembly GCA_034696685.1 of Julus scandinavius. Lineage (NCBI taxonomy): Eukaryota > Metazoa > Arthropoda > Diplopoda > Julida > Julidae > Julus > Julus scandinavius. The sequence goes on along the minus strand of JAQGAE010002076.1, from coordinate 8,724 downwards.
CAGAATAGAAACAGTTTCTATTCCGACCAATGGGAAGAAAGATGAAATTTATTAAACAGCGTCGTGTAACTTTCACTACTTCTTCTAGGCTTCTAATTTACACTTGGTACACAAGTAGAAAAAGATAAAATTTTATACAAAATGTACCTCGTATAGCAGACGCCGAGCGCAGAATAGCACAGAAAGAGCAAGAGGGCAAGAATGCAGAGAAATATCATCGTCAACAAACGTCAACAAACGATTGAAATGTGGAAGTTGTGCGAAGTGTGATGGCGAAAGATTGTTAATTGAATGTCAGGATGATTGCGGAGCAATTGGGCTTGGATAAAAATGCAATTCATAGAATTTTAACAGACATTTTGCAAATGCAGATGATTGGGTGCTGCACCACGGACTTATCCAAATACAGTAGAACCTCGGTTTACGAACTTAATACGCTCCTCGACCCTGTTCGTAAACCGAAAAGTTCGTTAACCGAATCTATTTTTCCCATTGCAATTAATGTAAATCCAAATAATACGTTCTTTGTCTTAAAAAGTTTTTTTAAACATGTTTTGGCTTATGAGTGGAAATAATACAGACAGGAAATAAATATAAGAGTAATATAAGAAGAAAGCAGTTTAATATATACATCCATGATCCTGTTTAAGAAATTTACTTTAACAAACATTGTTCCCATTAGGAAAATGTGTATTATTCTACTCTATTCTTGTGTTAACTATAATGATTTAAGTCTGAAATCGACATCATCGATGGATTCTCATCCAATTGGCGTGGATAAAACGAGAGACCAACTTTTTCCATATTTGCAATTGAGGCTTAACCCTTCAAACTAATATCGATTTTAATTTAAATCCTCGGAAATTCTAACACATTTTAGATGTTTCTCTTATTTAGTAAAACTTATCCGTAACACAGATGTTCTGCTGGAACTAGTAAAACAATTACAAAAACTCGGACCTTTGATCGGTGGTCCAGAGAAATGTGTTCGTAAACTGAAGCATCGTTCGTAAACCGAAGTTCCACTGTAAGTGTAACCGAGGTTCTTAACACAAACAGGAAATGACTTCCCAAGGCTTGTACTTTGAAGGAGATTAGTTGTAATTTTGTACACTTACTTTAAGGGCATGTATTTGCATAATCAAATGGCTATTATATAGGTGATAAAATAATTGATGTCTTAATCATAACGTACCGGTTTACCTATCATCCAGCTTCTCTTATTTGATATAATTTGACCCCTATTATTTTTGCATTGTGTAGCGAACGTCGCCCTTATTGTAATTTCAGAGATAACCAGTTAATGCGCGTACAAACCACACAGTCGGTAATTAACATGCAATTAGGGCACTTGGTTTTCACATGCTAATAACATAATTGGAAGGGCAACGAATGTAGCTAACCTACAATTAATTAAGAAAAAAAAAAAAGATTTGGTCCAACTGCTGTTTTGACCCTCAAGCATATATTTCTGGCCAGATGCTTAAATATATAGTTACATATTATGCTATCAGCTGGCAATTAAAAAAAAATGACTGGCTGTCGATTAAAGCTAACGGTTCGTTAAGTTTACTCTTTCTCTATTTCTCCCAAAAAATGTCGTTAACATATTTCTTACTTAGATAGGAATGGACATCAAGTGGACAAGGGATGGGGGTAATTTTTGAAGAAATTTCGGGGAAGACCCTTTTGAATACATGGTCCCTAATTGAATGACTGGACTACGATTGGCTAACTATGGGAAGAACTTAATTCTTTATTTGAAATTAATGGCCAGTCCAAGTGTCCAGTTTTTAACCAGTGTATTAAGGTGCGTATCCACCAAAAGAAACATTAGAGAAACAAAACATATACATACAAACATTGATATGTCCAGAAGTGTTTGCGAACATGTGTGAAAAACCTCAGTTTTTCCCCCCACATTTCGATGTTTCTCGATGTGTCATAGCGATCGCTCGAGAAGCGGTCCAGATCAAAGGAAAAAATGTTTCTCAAAAGTTTCGTGTTAAAGCGCTTTTACCGACGACTGTTTTTGATGACGTAGTGCATTGGATTTTCATTTTGAAATATGCAAAGCTCCGCCTTGTTTCTCGAAATGTGTCATTAGGTGCGTACACTCGTGTTTTTTTTACACAATTTGCAACACATGTTTGGAAAAACATGCTGAAAACATTGTTTTAGTGTTTTTTTATGTTTGATGTTTATGTTTCTTTTGGTGGATACTTTGCTTAAAGGAACATCCATAAATGCATGCATTGAAGTAATTTATTAACCACAACTAGTATAAACGTATAGCTATTCATTTATGTTTGAGAAACTTTGCATAAATTCGTTGAAAGTGTTTTCGATCATGACGAAATTCATTGGATCGGAAACATTGATATTTTTGTATTCGTAGCTCTCGTTAGGCCTCGTAAACGTCGAAATCATGACTAAAGTAACATTCGTCATGGGAAGAGACGAAAAACAGTTGTTTTTTATACGATGAAAAAGCAAGATGCGTGAATTTATATTAAGGGATTTGAATTTGATGAATTGCCCTCGTATATTCCCCTCATGCCGGTTGAAAGAAGTTTCGCTCGAATGCTTAAGATCAAACTCGTCCCTGATCACTGGACTCACACCAAACACATTATTATTAGTATTATTACGACGTTTCAAGATGGCGCCTCTCATGGCTGAACATTTGATACGCTTTAATGATTTTCAATTTAAATTACAATTCCCTTATGCAAATTGCGAAATCAATGTCACGACCTCTTTTTTTCATTTACAGCAAATATATAATCTCAAAATCGCAAAATGTTTAATGAGTTTTAAGTTGTAGCGTCACAGTCACGTGATTTTTTTTTATGAAGATGCACGTGCTGTTCTTTTATATAGTAATCAAGTCAGCAGGACAATTATTTCTGTTTATATTTTCCCCCATTTTTTGATTGTAGGAATTTTGGATTTTGAAATAATTCAAAAGCATGCATAATTATTTTTGAAGTGATTCAAAAGAATTCCACTTTTTTAAATTTCAAAATTATTTTATTGTTAAAAATAAATGAATTTAAGAATTGATCAAACTTTAGAAAATACAATTCATAATGACACGTTATGATGAGGTTTTAATAAGATTATTATATTGAATTAATTGGATTATATTGGGTTTTTTTATAAATACAAAATAAAAAAATACACAACCGGTATAGAACCCCAAGTAGCAAAGTTGGTCATTTTTGGTCATTTTTCTTCGAGTTGGTCATTTTATTCTAGATCTGGATCCCTAAGTAGCAAAGTTGGTCATTTTTTGGTCATTTTATCCTATAGATGCGGAACCCCAAGTAACAAAGTTGGTCATTTTTTGAATTGGTCATTTTATTCTAGATCTGGATTTCCAAGTAGCAAAGTTGGTAAATTTGACGTCATTTTTTAGTCATTTTTCGAGTTGGTCATTTTAATGTAATTTTTCGAGTTGGTCATTTATCCTGGATCCAGATCCCCAAGTAGAAAAGTTTGTCATTTTAACGTCATTTTTTGGTCATTTTATCCTAGATCCAGATCCCCAAGTAGCAAATTTGGTCATTTTTCGAGTTGATCATTTTATCCTATAGATCCAGATCCCCAAGTATCAAAGTTGGTCATTTTGATGTCATTTTTCTAGTTGGTAATTTTTAAGTCATAAAAATGATCATTTTTTGGTCATTTATCGAGTTGGTCATTTTATCCTGGATCCGGATCCCCAAGTAGCAAATTTGGTTATTTTTTGGTCATTTTTCGAGTTGGTCGTTTTATCCTAGATCCAGATCCCCAAGTAGCAAATTTGGTCATTTTTCGAGTTGATCATTTTATCCTATAGATCCAGATCCCCAAGTATCAAAGTTGGTCATTTTGATGTCATTTTTCTAGTTGGTCATTTTTAAGTCATATATAAAAATGACCATTTTGACGAAATTTTTTGGTCATTTATCCAGTTGGTCATTTTATCCTGGATCCGGATCCCCAAGTAGCAAATTTGGTCATTATTTGTCATTTTTCGAGTTGGTCATAAAAATGACCTAACGCTCAAGTTTTTGTTTCCAATTCCTACTTGGGTCTGAATTTCTGTATTCCTTAAACTATTGCATTGATCAGTGTTTTCCAACTTTAGCTCCCAAAACACAAAATGGCGTCGTTACCATAAATCACATCATAAGTTATTTACTACAGTATACGTATATACATGTAGTTTTTTTTTTCTCTTTACCCCCAACATAATCTACTTTAGGCACACCTGAGGTCCCTTTACGGCACACCAGTTTCAAAAACAACTGCAAACGTCTTAAAAACGTTTGTAATAAGATTGCTTACGAAACTTCCTTTTGAATTTTACTCTTTCTGTGACCTCGCTGGAGAGCCAAAAAAAAAAGCAACATCCAGTCGTCGAGCCCAACTTCGAAATTTTCCGTTTGAATTAGCATTGGATGTTCTCTTTTAATTGTGGACCAATCAAACCGAGAGTTTACTATTCAAAATTGCACCCTCCCATTGCCGAACATGGCGTCGGTTTTTTTTTTTGTTGTCTTCGTCCATGTAGCCCGCCCAACAAACACCCTTTTTATCGCCACTCACTCGACTTCACTCCACGTACTTTTCATTTCGGACTTTCTATAAAACCTTATTACATTTGATCATGAAAAATAAAAGTTGACCCTAACCTTAAATATACGGTGATAAAAACAAAAGATAAAACTTAAGTCCCGTATATGTGCTTCTCGGGGAGGTCATTGATTTGAAAAAAAAAAAAAAAAAAAAAAACGGAAATTTTAAAAAAACGGCCGTTTTTAATAACGGTCGTCCTTTCAACCCTCTTGCATACGAGTGAGGGTAGGGTTTCGTAGGCGTCATTTCTTAAAATTTGAATATTTTTGACCGTTAAATTTGGCAGAATATGTCGAGTGCATGGACTGCGTACATATGTCCCTCCATTGTCCAGCGTTAGAACGCTTCGAATATACTTTATGGCCAATTCTACATCTGGATTTTTAATAATCGTTTGGAATTGATTATCGGAATTTCTGACCATTAATCAATTTGATTAGGCCTAAACGAGGGTTAACTTAGGCCTATGGCATCGTTTTTTTATCGTTTTGGAAGGCCATCTGATTTGTGGGATACACGAAAACGTATCAAATTATCAACCGGAAGATTAATTGGTGAGTTATTGATAATTAATAATTATTTTTTGGCGAAATTTATGGGGGAAAATTTTACGAGGGATGTCCCAAAAATCACAACTTCATGAACTCGAAAAACGGAAATATGCATTTTTAAAAGAAGGGACCTTACTCTAGTTTTCAACCCTTGTCCCGCCGTGACACCAGTTGTAAAAAGTGTCCGGTTGGGTATATATACAACCAATGACGAACTGTTTTAATGAGGTCATCGTCACTCATGGCTCCCAACAGGTCAAAATCACTTGGGGCCGAGGGATTTGTACCTTTAGGGCACATGAAGTTGCATCTTTGTGGACAGTCCTTCAGAAGTGACAATTAATGAGATCATTAAAACAGTTCGTCATTGATTGTATACCCAACCGGACACTTTTTACAACTGGTGTCATGGTGGGATAAGGGCATCAATCGGCTCGGGGACTACGTTGAAAAATAGACAAAGGTCCCTTCTTTAAAATCTAAATTTCAGTTTTTCGATTGGATAAGCAGTTCATGAATAAATATGCTTTGTGTGGGACATCCCTCGTATATAAAATAAAAAAAATTGTTTTAAAATTCTTTATAAATTTGTGGAGTGTGTTTTGGTAATAATTCGGGTGAGGGGTCCTTGAAAAATGTAAGAAACGAGTCTTGGGAAATTCTTGAAATATGTTTCAAAATTACTGAATTATTAAATTACATAAATATAGATTAATATATAAATTCGGGAAATTGGGCATTTGATTTACGCCGTATTTTTACAACTGATGTGCCGTTAAGGGTCCCTAAGAATGCCGCGAAAATTTGAGGAAAGGTATTTTAGAACAAAATGTGTGTTTATCCATAACCTGATTTTCATGTGTTTCAAATAGTTTATTGTTGAAAAACACTATTTGTATATTTAATCATGCAGATACTATTTTAAAAAAATAATAATTTCGTTTTAAATTTCATAAATTTTTTCCTAAAAATTCATAAATTTCTTGGTTACGAGGTTTCTTGGTTTTTCGGTGTTTTTTAGAACTATTGAAATTAACCATTTTACTTGACATGAGGTTAGGGCGTTTGGTTATTTATTTCAATTTGGCTTCATGCTAACATTTTTATACAGCTATTTATTTCAATTAAAAAAAAAATTAACTCCCAAAAAATTCATTATTTTCTGATATATACGGCACAAGATTTTATATAAAACATCGAAAAATTCCTCTTATGTCACTGAAATGGGATTAAATTGTGAAATAAGTTTAATATACCTGGTCTAGATTCCATCGTTTTTCAACAAGTGTGCCGCGACAATATTATTCCGCTCACGGCACACTAAATGTGCCGTGAGCTGAAAATGATTAAAAAAACCCACTGGATTAACATATAAATACACTATAACATGAATTTGGACTTGTATAAAATTTAACCAAATTCTGACCATGCATGTTAGATCTGTTTAATCACTGATTAACTATATTATACAGGCATGTTTATCGCATTATCTGAGTTTATTTGCGTTTATAACGGCATGTAACTTGTTCGGTTTAGATTAAATTTAAACTATCCTTATGTATACATGTGATTAACATGTGTAATATTCTCAAATAACGTATACTTGTATGTGACAAAAATCTCAAAAAGAATGTCATAAATGACGATTCACGAGAGCTTACAGTATCGAATATCAAGAAAGTGGATTAACCGAGATTAAGCTTATCCGGATTTATGCATTAAGAAAAAGTATGCACTAATATATTCAATTATTATCCTTATAGCTTTTCAGAAAACATTTGGATTTTATAAATAATTTACAATTTGAATAATTCCTTAATCCCCTTAATCCTTAATCCCGGTTAGTTCCCGAGTAATCTGTGTGACAACTCTTAAATTCAGTTTGCACTTTTATAATTTAAGTAATGTTGAAATGTAATTTTCAAAACAAGTCTCTTTTATTGTAGATTTCGAAATACGAATTATAACACTTTTTATAATTTTATTCTGCTTTAATTTTTATAAATTTTATTCTCTATTTAAAACGTTTAGGACTCTTTAATATAAAATAGTCCTATGAATTTGGTGGCAACATGTCATTTTGGGTCATAAAAGAAACAAAGTTTTCGTACAGTCCACAGTTTCACGGATTTTAAATAATCTTTTTCATAAATCTTTACATATGTCCAATATGCATGAAAATGTAGTCGAAATTTCAGCTAATTTTTCAAAATTTTATTTAGAATTTTATGCAGATTGGGGAAGCATTTTTAGAAAATTTTTCTCAATTTTGATAACTAACCAGATGATTTGAGAAAATCTTATATGGTCTAAGATGATGCCAATGCATTCAAATAATGATTTCAGTAGTACATTAGCCTATATTTTAACATAACCATGCTAAATAAACATATTTGCATACTTATACTACGCGAATAATTTATTTTAAATCGTTAGTCTGGATAACAAGTATCGTGGAATTTCATAAGTGTGTCACTTCCGGCAGGAAATACAAAATTATTCCACGCCTCCAGTGGCCAAACAATTAGATTCATATTTGCAATGTTGTGCCATTTCCTAGAATTTTGTCAACCATAAAACCATTAGGATATTCTTTACGAAAATTGAAATAAATTGTACAAGAATTATTAAAAATCTATAATATAGGGTATATGGCATCCCAAGCCCATATATATAGGGGGAGGGGGGGGAGGAGGGGATAAAAAACTTGGGGATAAATTACCACCCGAAATCCAAGAAATTTTACAGATTTCAAACCGAATCGGCAAAATATAAAAGGGAAATTGCACTTATGTATTAAAAGTGCGATTTTTTTAAGGGCCACATTTCTATCTGGCTACAATAGTGCACCCCAAGATTCTAGACCCTATCCCCCCTCCTCCTCAAAAAATGTGATGACATATATACAGCCTTAAAGGTACCAAATGACTGGTTGACTGATATTCTTTAATTTTATAACTTAACAGGTTGTTATTTGTTCAAGAACCAACTGTAATAAAAGATGTACTATTTTCACTCGAAGGAAATTCGCTAAACGAGGCAAGTGACCCTTATTTGAAAATTTACAACAATATTATTGTTATTCTTTCGACTTATAATTATGATATTTCGGTTTTCTAGGACCCTTGACTTCATTTGACACTCAGTTAAAACTCTAGAGGCGCCCTCTATAACTTCTACGATTTTACTCATTTTTACTATACATTCTTTTTTTGTGACAGTCATAATGTCATAATGAGACATTGAAAATGGACGTCCTCAAGAGGGGGTAGGAGGAAGGGGGGAGGTCTGGTGGCATGTGGACATGGAGAAGGGGGAAGTGTGGAGAGAAGGGGGGAAGCCATTATGGACGTCCATGCACTAATGATGGTATTTTTTCAGTTTTTGATTTTCTGTTTGAGCTTTAATGGTCAGTGAAAGGGGAAATGGACACCGGAAGAAATGTGTCCCCAGTCCCGAATGTACTTGAATTTTAAAACTTCGGGAAAGTCGGGAATTATGCCTAAATTTGTGTTAAACACCAATTTTATGCTGGAATTTCCCTTCG
>JAQGAE010002075.1:0-19404 GCA_034696685.1 Julus scandinavius | reverse complement strand
TTCCCAGGCGGCGAACATCAGAGGGACCATCTGGAAAGAGAAAAGTGAACAACAACGTTAGTTCCACCCGCTATCTTCGACTTCTTCACAAAGGAGGATTGTTGATCTAAACATATCGGTTCATTAGTAAGGGAGATCAAGGTCCAGCGTGTCCATTTGACTTAAGCCATTTATGGCCATAAAAAAGATAACGGCCGTGGCGAATGCGTTCCTTCTATAACATTCAGGATAACCTGACCGCATCCGCCAAACTTCCTATAAAAGGAAGAACATTTTCTCTTATTTTTCAGAAAGCTTTTTATTATTTTGTAGTGCACGTCTTTTGCCAAGACACTCCGTAAACTTTTACTTTTATCGAATAAAATTCTCGATTTTTATTTTTACCAAAAACTGGACTCTGGAATTTCTTCTATTTTTACCCAGTTTTTTCGATCGCGAATCTTTCCTTTCTACGTCTCTACTTAGCTACGTCATCACGCTTGTTTTCAGCCTTCGCTAACGAGACGGGATGAACCCTAAGGACAACTAGGTGACAGACATTAGATTGGTAAGACGACTGTTCGGGGAAAGCTATTTTCCAAGCCAGATTAGGATTCGTCATCCTGCCCTTAGGCTTCGACCTAGTTTCCCGTTGCAGCTTTTCCTTTGAAGACGCAGCATCACACCTCCTCTTTAATTGAACGGTTGAGACAATCCACTCCGTTCCCAGCTAGACTGACCTAATTTGTCCTATCCGTGAGATCTGATCAATCTCGCAGCGTTATGACGAATCGTCGTTCTCCACGTGGTCTGGAAGGGACTGAACCCGTTTCAGCTCCCGTTCCAGCCCCTGAGGGACTGGCAGTGGGACCATCAACCCCGACACCCCTGATAGGGTCTCCTACGGGACACCAAGAAAGTCTTCTGCCAGTCTTCTGCTTGCGTCAAGCTCCTGTTGAAGCCTATCCCGTAGCAGGTCAGCATACACTTTATAGGTACAGCTGCTAATAGCAACCAGTCGGTAGCTACCAAGATCTGCTTTGTCTTTACCCTTGCCTTTATGGATAAACGAGATCCTCGTGTTACCCCAATCACTGGGTACCACTCCCCCTCCCAATAGCAGGTAGAATACGTCAGCTAGCAATTGGATGCCTGCTTTGCACTGGAACTTCAAAAATTCATTGGGAATATTGTCCTCCCCCACGGCGTCCCCACATTTTAACCGCTGTAGTGCGCCCATCACCTCCATCAGGACGAATAATAGTCGTTAGTTCGCTCCATTATCCAACAGGTGGCGCTCGTGCATGGCAACCTTTTAAGCGCCAAAATTCAAATTTAAACTTAAAATTTTTTATTTTAATAAAAATTAACAATTCAAATCGAAAAATAAATATAACAAGACCTTGTATACGTTTTAAAGAATTTGTATACCTTTTTAGTTTTATTTAAACTTTTTTTGCTTGAAAATTGGGTGCGTTGCAAATTTGACCCATTGAAATACATGGGGGGGGGAGTGAAGAGCCTTAAGGAGGGGCACATTTCGCCACCAGGTGTGCTCTATGTTATTGCACATGCGCAGTACACGATTTGACAAAATACTGCCTTTTTCTCTGTAGACTAATTGCAGGGTGGCACATCAGTGTTTATTCGCCCAATTTTGGAGCCTCTTTTTGAAAGGAGTAAAACATCTATCTATCTAAATACTGCAGGCTGTATTGGGAGCTATGATATTTGGGTATTTTCTAAGTTCTTGTTTTGGATCAGATGTGAAAGGATAAAACATGTAAGAATTATTCTTTTGTACGTTAGTGTTTAACATTAATTGGGATTACTTTTAAGATTGCCCAGAAAGTTGTTCCTCCTGTTAAATTTGTCGTGGATTAAATTTGAATTGTTACCATATTGAATATGTTTTTAAATAGCTTTTAATAGTCATCAATTCCATCATACACGTGCTATGGATATCAATGTCAGCGGTTATAAGGAAGTGGCAGGACCTCTAGGTGGATTGTCAGTGGAATATATCATCAATGTAAATACGTCGTATAGGGCCTTCAAAACAACCCTGCAAAGCGAAGCAGCCGTCGTTAGTTTTACTGTAAGTAAAACAAATATTGTGTTATATAGAAATCTTTGAACTCATGCACTAAATAACCTTATGTAATTCTCTTGCAGATTTCTAAGACTTTTAAAGAACTAGAGTACTTTTATAAGAAGATCAAAACGAAGCATCCTGAACTCAACCTACCAAACATATCAGTACAGAATTCGCCACTGTCAGAAAATAAAGATAAAAGGCTGTTACTAGCTGAACAGCTAATGAAGTTCATCGCCAATGATCCAATACTCTCATCTTCATCGCTTTTATGCAATTTCTTAGGTTGGTATCGTAACCTAAAATAATTTTTTTTGCGACTTGCATTCAGTATAGGGCCTGTCTAAATGCATACTCTTGGGACCGGTAAAAATATGCTTTTAGACAGGTTCATTTAAACACGGGTTACCAAATCGGGACTGGCACATTTTATGCTTCTAGAGAGGTTATTCATTCTAGACAGGTTCTACTGTATATAGATTCTTCGTTTTTAAATATATTTTAATACGGATGTGGCTTGAGCAGTGGTAAAACACTGACACCTCCCCCTCGTTATAGACACAAGAAACGAATTTGGCTGACACCAGCGGTCGACTGGGTTACGTGCTTCCCTGTCGATCCTAAAGTGCGGGGTTGGATTGTTCCCCGGTCGAGGTCAAAGGGAATTTTTACAGATCAGAGAAATTCCCTAAGTTTGGCTGTTTCAGGCGAGAGTGTAAACCGAGGTCCGGTGTTGATTGTTACATGTTAAAAATCTCTCATTGGCAAAATTCCCAGGTAGATAATTAAGGCTCATCCCCTGGCGTTGGTGTTTAGCCTTAGTGGCAGAAATAGGCCAACATTAATAAATCAACAAACAAACAAACGAGCACTTGGTTAAGGCCTCTAAATTAAGCAGAATTAAGGACCTACCGAGAGTGCCAAAAATGTCAGCTTTGTCCAAGTCCCGGCTGAATGTGTTTTTAAGTTTTGGCTACTTGCATGTTGAATGACCAAATTGTTTATTTTCAAAACTTGAAGCTTGCCATGGCTACTAGGAAAAAAGGAATCAAGGTTTCCTTGCTTGTAGCTAGCACATTTAGCTTGATAAGTTCGGCTGGACAGTTGTATGTCGATTGCTGTAGCAACCAACATGACGAAAATGCAGAAAATCTTGTTCCTTGCATACAATATTAGTATAAAACTATTATTATAAAAAGAGGTGTACCAAATTTTGAAATTGTCATGTATTGTTATTTAATAACTTTCCTTTTGTAGTATGTTGTTTCTTGCTTTCGAAAGGAACAGATAATTGCCTTGTTCAGCTATTTTTTCATGAATTTTGTTTTCTGAATATAAAAATACGGGTACTAAAAATTATTCAACAAAAGCTTTAATATATAATCTGGTGTTTTTGGTTATGGGTACATATTTGAGGAAATATCTGGTGTTTTAGGTTGTTGTCACTAGCCCCTTCATATTAAAGCTGTTAATTATTATTATTGGTAGATTATCGGCCCATAAGCACAGCTCCAGCTGAAAAGAAACCAAGCAGCGTATTACCGAAAAGGAATACTAAAAACGAGAAGGAAGTGCTAAAGCCAAAGTATGCAGTTAATTCTTAATATTACATGTTATTATTCGTAGAAAATTATCATAAACTAAAATTATCGTTTTATTATTTCCACAGATCTGAAAACATATTTACAAATAATAGTGACGAAGAAGAAGCGGATGATTTATTTGTAGAATTAAAACATAATACTGATGTTGTTGGTTCTAATTCATCATCTTTGTTTAGTGAAATTCCTCTTTCAAAGCAACAAAGAGGAGGTAAGACATGCATTATTTCATTGCTAACGCACTTATCAAAATACAGTGGAACCTCAGTTTATGAACAAATCTGTCTACAAACTCCACATGTTGTTTCGCTTCACGAATGATGCTTCAGTTCACGAGCATGCACGCATGGAGCATTTGGATTTACATTAATTGCAAGGGGAAAAATTGACTCGGATCACGAACTTTTCGGTTCATGAACAGGGTCAGGGATTGGATTAAGTTCGTAAACCAATATTCCACTGCAAGCGAATTTATACCGTACTAAAAACTTATTTTGAAACGCTTGTGATAAATTTTAAGGAGATGCTCTACTGTTTGAACCTCAAGATCTTGGCGAGGCAACATCAAAGTATGACGATTTATATGTGCCATTAAATGACCAACTGGATGTTGGCCAGGACCGTTCATCCTTAATTCCTAGTGAGGATAATTTGGATCTACTTAAGTAAGTAATTCAATATTTATTTATTTTAAAAGATCTGTTATTGTAGCAAATGACAGTTGCTTAGGCACTACGGGACTCTGCCCGTCTTGCCAAGAGCGCAGAGTGTGGGAGTTCTGTAATTAACTTGTTGAGTGCTCATGCACTTGTAAGATTTAAAATGATAAGAGGGGTTGTGTTTTGTTTTGCAGCAGCTATCGTTACTACTTTATATAGCAGCCAAATATGTGGAACGTTATTAGATGTTTTTTATATAGTAAATATGGAAGGATGTTCTGTCTTGTGACTATGGGGAGAGTTGGGAATTTGGTTAAGTTAAGAGAAGGGTCCAGCAATCAATCGGTAGATGTGGCCAATCCGCTGGCTTACATTATGCGTACATACGCATGGGTAGCGCTGATGGTCCTTTCTTGGTTAGTATGTCGTTGAGTGCGTTTCGAAGCTGAATTAAGAATTTCTTTAGAATGAAGGCAAGGTTCAAGGTTTAGTAGGGTTGAACCATGGGAAATTTAATTTAGGAATTTGTATTATCGTAGTGAAATATTTACTGTCAAACACCGCCAAGAAGCTTGCTGAAGAAATAATTAATGACCATGTCTGATGTTAGTAAAGTTTTAAGAACTGATTTATGGAATATCAGATCATTTATGGAATCTGTGAATTTCTTGTACTGCATGTTTTCCAACTTCCCACTCCTAGAGATGATATCTTCTTTCAAGCTAAATTTGCTGAATTCGTGGCATACTTTATACCTAGTGGCGGCTCGTACCTACTATTAGTGGTGGTGATGCTCGTCAGCATGCCAGGTTCGTCACTGCGGGAGCGACAGTGCTCTCTCTCCCTCGCAGACTGGCGTGCAGCTTCCTATTTGCGCATGCACACAACAGTCAAACACCGCGCCGCTGGAACTGTGAAGCGCACAGTTCCTTACAAAGATTTTTTTAAATCTTTTTCATTAACTGGGGAATGGCTGAAGAATTAATTAAATAATTTAAAGAATAAATTATATTAAAAAGAATTAAAGAAAAAAGGACTCACTATATTAAATGTTATTGATAATATCAAGTGATATTGCAGTTCCACAGTGCCTTTACACGAGCCACCACTGTTTATACCAACACAAACAGAAAAAAACTGTAGAATGTGCGATCTTCCCATACCCATCCACTTGCTAAACTTGTAAAAACACAGATGCAAGAAAATCCCGGCAAAAGGGACAGTCTCATTCCTCCTGCGCTGTTGTGTCCCAAACCTGCGGCCTCCTGACACTAAGTCTTTGTCTCAAACACACCACAGGATATTAATGTACTTAATATGAAAATATTTTCTCTATAACCTATATTTTTAGAAAAGTTTAATATTTGAAGTAAAAACTTACTTTTTGGTAGTGAAATCACATTTTTCTTTCTTGAATTCTTGTGCTTCATTAGAAGGCCACCATTTTACACATTCTAATGCAGGAACATTAGTGACATCAAAACACACATGTATCAATCTTTTTACACATTGAAGTTTTTAATTATTGGTAATGTCACATTCCTACTCACTCTCCCCTTATATAGCTACTTGTGACTCTGAATTTGTTGCAGATTTTATGAAACTTTTTTGACAAATCTTAATGAGAAATAACAAGACACTCGAAAATCTAGACTTCTATTGTCAACATTTTAATATCTTTGAACAAAAATCTGATCCAAATCAGTACCAAGTTAACATTTTGAAAAACTAAGTCAAAATTTTCGCATATTTAGTCAAAATAGCCTGTTTTTTTGCATTAAAATTACGCATTGTAACCGGCAAAATAATTTCCCCTCATTTTGATTCCTAATATGGCGTTGGACCATCTTTTGATTTTAATCAAAGTTTAATACAATCTCAATCCGTCTTGGAACGTACTACAAGATTTGAATAAATAGCTTAGATACCCCAATCTTTTTAAAGATTTTATATCATTCATAAGTGTATACATACACTTTAAGTCATAAAAAAGTTGAACCCAATAAAAAAATCACAACTTCGTGAAAAATGCTTCAATTGAAATGAAATTTGGCACTTGAATCAATGGTGTAGGAACAAAAATAAATTATAAAATCTGCTCTAATTGTTTTCTGGTGGCCTTTACATAAGCCCGTAGTCTAAAGCGCCATTCTTTTGATTGACTAATCGATTACACGCTGGTCGAATTCAATACAAATTTTCTTAGTTCGTAGTTTCCAATCTTCGATATTATTAATCTTCGATTTGTAAAATTTTTTCTGGAAAAGTCCCCAAATTTTGTAGTCGACTGGATTCAAATTTGGACTGTTTGGTGCCCAGTGATTTCGTTCCACGAACTGGCGTTTCCCGTCGCAGCAGTTGAACTGTTTCTCGAACACGCTGAGCGGACTCGTCTTGTTGAAACATGAAAAAAATCCGAGATTTGTCGTACTTATGTCCGGAAGAAGTATTTTGGTCAATCGAAGATTAATAATATCGAAGACTTGAAACTACGAATTAGGAAAACCTTCGTCACTCAAAGAATGGTACGTTAGACTCCGTGCTTGTGTAAAGGCCATTGGAGAACATTTTGAGCACATTTTATAATTCAGTTTAAATTGTTCCTACTCTATTGTTCTTTGTAGGTGCCAAATTTCATTTAAATCGAAGCATTTTTTGCGAAGTTGTGATTTTTTTATTTATTATTATTATTTTTTATTTTTTATTTTATTTTTTTATTGGTTCTACTTTTTTATGCCTCACAGGGGGGAACCAACAATATGGTGCTACTATATTTAAATTAGACCATAATTCTTGGATACATTTATCAAGCAATGATTATAATAATTTAGTACCAGTTGTTGTTATAAACATGCGTCAAATGGAAATCCATGCGTTATCAGCTGTAGGTTTGTCACACTTCCATCGAGCATTACTGTAATGTGTCCTTACTCTTTTAGGGTTGTGTTGCAGATATCTTTATCAAAACATAAGTTCTCATCTGTCAAGTTAGGCACTAGCTAACATTAATACTTGTAAAACGAGAATAAAACCACATGAGGTAAAAATGGATACGAAGAATGTGCAATTTCGTTCTTATTTGGTGTTAATTTATATATACGAAAGAAATTTTCGTGCCTGCTAGGATTTATATGAGAAAACAAGTGCGAATCTCACAGAAGTATGTGGGGATTTTCTGCCTTGAAATTTGTAATGCTTTTGTTTCGGAACTGCTAGGGGCATGTTGCAGCTGCCCATATTGTAACCCCCAACTGCTCCTCCAAAAGAAATGCCAAATTAAGACACGATCAGAAGTGACAGCTTTATATAGAGCTCGATAAATTCATAAACACCGGATTTGGAATTATTTGCCATGTTCCCGAAGGGGGGCCAACTACATTTTCGACCCTGTAATTTGTGCTATTGCGCGCCAACAGCCAATTGATTTGCACCAACTGTGAGGGGGAAATCTCCAGTATATTGCACTACTACTTGATAGTTAGGGAAAGGGGTCTAAAGATACAAAAGGGTGGATTGTATACGATCAATGTAAAAAGACAATGTATTTCTCTTAGTATTTTGTTAATTTCTCTAGCGTAAATATCAGGTTTTTTTAACCTTCCAGTGCTGGATATTTAGAATGAAAGAAGCTCTAAGTATGATTTTAAATTAAATAAACTAGGAACTACAAGTATCTTATAATGTGTAAAATATATATTTTCAATTTACATAGTATATTGTATTGGGGAGACTGGGGAGCATTGAGACAGTGACATTATTAAATATTTATAGTGGGAACATTGGCTTGAGAGATTAAATCTAAAATGCCTTTACTTGCGTCATAAAACGTATTACAGTAAGTCGTAAAAAAGTAGAACCCAATAAAAAAATCACAACTTCGTGAAAAATGTTTCGATGTAAGTGGAATTTGGCACTTGCATTGGATAACCTAAATAAGTTGTACAAAGCAACACAGTTTAGCTTCATGATCTTAATTTTAAAGCATATATAATATTTTCCTTATATAAACCTATTTGATTTATATAAGAGGGATGTCCCAAAAATAAGTTTTATTCGCGAACTGCTTATCCAATCGAAAAACGGAAATATACATTTTAAAGAGGGGACCTTTCTCTATTTTTAACATAGTCCCCGAGCCGTTTGATGCACTGGTCCCACCGTGACACCAGTTTCTGTATACCATCGTTGTAAAAACTGTTCGGTTGGGGTTAATGAGCTCATTGTCACTTCTGAAGGACTGTCCACCAAGATACAGCTTCATGGGCCCGAACAGGTAAAAATCACTTGGCGCCAAGTCAGGACTGTACGGTGGGTGCTTCAACACCTCTAACCCCCAAAGTCCAGTTTTGTGGTTCACCATCTGGCCGATCTGAGGGCGTGCATTGTCATGCAAGAGGATGACATCGTTGATGTCCACATTAGGCAGTTTTCTCAAAATTGCAACTTATCTTATTATGACACACAGTCGAATCTTCTAGCTGCAATTTTGAGAAAACGGCCTATGTTGACGTCAGCGATGGTACCCTCGGTATCCTTTTGCATGACAATGCACGCCCTCACATCGCCCACATGGTGAACCACAAAATTGGACTTTAGGAGTGGGAGGTTTTGAAGCACCCACAGTACAGTCCTGACTTGGCGCCAAGTGGTTTTTACCTGTTCGGCCCCATGAAGCTGTATCTTGGTGGACAGTCCTTTAGGAGTGACAATGTACTCATTAAAACAGTTCGTCATTGGTTGTATACCTAAAGCCACGTCTCCACTGCACTGTCCTGTCTCAATCAAAATGTTGAAAGAATCAGTCAACAAACGTCATAAGTTTGCTCAAACATCATGCACGGTAGGCAAACTAGTTTTTTCTAAATCTGCTTCAGCAAACCATGTTGTTCAACATTTTTGTTGAATGTTTTGTGGTGGAGACGCGGCACTTATTACAACGATGGTATACAGAAGCTGTTGTCACGGTGGGACAAGGGCACTATGTTGGGGACTAGTATGTTGAAAAATAGAGAAAGGTCCGCTCGTTAAAATGCATATTTCCGTTTTTCGATTGGATAAGCAGTTCATGAATAAATACCCAATGTAACTTAGTTTTTGGGACATCCCTCGTAGTAAGTAAAAGCAACAAAAAATGAGTTTTATTTTATATATTGAAGAGTTACATTATATTAATTTATGCAAAACAATACATGTATCTGGAGTGTAAAGTTCTTCAGAATGCATGGATCATATTCTGTGCATTGTCAAATTTTGATAAATTCCCATTTTTATTTCTTTTTATGACATATTAAATGTACAAATCTTAAAAATCTATCCTAAATCCTTTAAGTCAGCTTTATTGTATCCTTTATACAAGTTAAGGTTTGTTGGACAATTTCACGACGTTTTACCATGCATACAGAGCTATAAAAGAGAGAAACTCTAATCTTTAATTTTATGAATTGCACCCACGTACTGCTAGCTATATGATGATTCATATTTAAAAGTTTTTATATAGATTAATTATTGGATTTATAAGACCCTAATAGTTGTGATGACAGGCAGAGACTTTAGCGAAATTATTTAGGATTCGCCCTATATAATATGCCTGTACAGCCCTATTTTTACCAATTTAATCTTATAATGGACTCATTTAATTTTCACATCTTTCACCCTAGTATTATGGACTGTTTTGAATGTATGATAATTCATATAATTTAAGAACATGAGTCATATATTCTCATCTCGTATGGATGATAAATCTATATGAAAGCACAGTATGTAAAAATCAATTGCTCAATTTGCCATTAAGTGATTGCTTGTGTTCCTGATGGTGAATTCATGAGTTGTTTACTAAAAACTTAAATTTTACTGCAAACGTACAATAAAATCTGGATACTTTGGGCTAGTTTTCGGCGTTTTTTTTTGGAATTCTGAAAAGTGTTTGATAATTTTAACCCAAAACTGACCATGTCAAATAGAATCAACTCTTTTTCCGAATATGGCTTCATTTTTACTCTCTTATTAACAGGTGCATGGATATTCCCATAAATTTCTGTTCCAAAGTTACCTCTTCATGTGGGGTAACTTTGACCAGGGCATTTTTGAAGGCATGTCTTATGGAAAAATTATATAGGGCATGCCCATATTTTTCAAGCCAAATCGTTAAAATATGAAAGGGGAATTTGCACTTTTTTTGCTTATATGTCGCCAATTCATTATTTTAAGATTTACTAATCTTGCCCCCAAATTCAGAAACTGCATAGGCAATTTTTGTGCATTAAAAGTGCGATTTTTTTTAGGTTAAAGGGTACGTTATTTAAGTACAAAATACTTTTTTTTAAGGTAAAAACGCAATTATTCTGCAATTAATGTACGATTTTTCTTTATTAAAAGGCACCTTTTATTTAAAGAAAGAGGGCGATTTTTCATCTAGAACTGCAATTATTCTGCTCTATTTTTATTTCACCTGGGTCAATTCTCGGCTCTGCATAATACTGACGATCCTAAATATATGTATAGGACCAAAATTGTCCACTAAAAGATTCTGGTTCCTATATTCCCCCACAATGTGATGACATATGTTCGGCCTTCATATAGGGCCATACATGCCATAGTATCTTCGAATTATGTCTATATATGACATTAAATGTCCATGTATTTAGTGAATATACTCGCGACGTGAATATTATCATAATACAAGCTTGGCAGCTGATTTAAACCTTAATTCCCTGCGAAAAAATAAAACAAAAACACTTAGGTGCCTACGTTGCAGGTTAAATAATACGAAATTATAGAATAAATTGATAAAAATTGCAGAAATTTAAGTTTGGGAAGGAAAGTCCCAAATTAAAGATAGGCCGAGAGTGGCATTTTGAGGTTCGGCCGAAACTGAACCTTGGCCAAACGTCTATTGACAAGTTCTGCTAAGACAGAAACCGATACCTATACAATCTGTAACAAAATATACAAGGCACCTAGGAATGCGCATAAACGTGTCACATTTTAATTTAATAATACTAGCGAATAGAAAATAATAGCTAGCAAACAGGCCTAACAGTTAAATCCAAACAGGGGTTTATTAGTTTAGAGGGGTTTATTAGTTGAGAAGGGTTTATTAGTTTAGAGAAGTTTATTAGATTAGAGGGGTTAAATAGTTTAGATGGGTTTATTAATTTAGAGAAGTTTATTAGTTTAGAGGGGTTAATTAGATTAAAGGGGTTCATTAGTTTAGAGAAGTTTATTAGATTAGAGGGGTCTATTAGATTAGAGGGTTTAATTAGTTTAGAGGGGTTCATTAGTTTAGAGGGGTTAATTAGATTAAAGGGGTTCATTAGTTTAGAGAAGTTTATTAGATTAGAGGGGTCTATTAGATTAGAGGGGTTAAATAGTTTAGATGGGTCTATTAGTTTAGAGAAGTTTATTAGTTTAGAGTGGTTAATTAGATTAAAGGGGTTCATTAGTTCAGAGAAGTTTATTAGATTAGAGGGGTCTATTAGATTAGAGGGGTTAATTAGTTTAGAAGGGCATATTAGTTTAGAGGGGTTAATTAGATTAGAGGGGTTTATTACTTTAGAGTATTTCTGCAAGTTTAAAGCATCTTTAAAATTCTGCAGAAATTTGGTTAAAATCTGCGCAGACTATTTTCTGGGAATACAAATTGCCTGGATTGTATCAAATTTCTGCATACTATGGTTTCTGCAGGAAACGCACTGGGATATTTTTCTGATCATTTTCTGCACATCATTTTTGTATGGGCAAGCATGGAAACTTAAGGGAATTCCCCTTTATCCAACAGCCATGGCAAGCTTCAATCTGGGCAAGCAGACGAAACTTGAACATGCATTCGGCATAAACCGAGACTTGGCCGAAACTGTCATTTTTGATAATCTTGGTACCGAAACCGAGTCTCGGTCGGTGCTTACCCCAAATACCACACTCATGTCCCAAAGTATTCACATTTAACGATATTGAAAACGTTTGTTGTAACAATTATACAAGGTCTAAGGAATAATAAAGTTCCTTCACACTGCTCTTAAAATGAATTTCCCTTGATATCAGCTCTGGAACAGCCCTGTCCATTTCACATTTTATTTAAATTGGCATGTTTTAAGTGTTCTTTATTGAACGACATCGTATTTAATGCGATTTTTTTCTGTTTCATGGCTCAGTGAAATCGATTTTACTGTTTCCATATGATTTTGCGCTTCTTTTCAAATGTGATTGTCTCCTGCAAATACACCTGTTGTTGATTGAGTAGCAGATTTTCAAAAAGTGGCAGTGGCAACGTTTGCAGCATGCTAACATTTCGAAGTTTTTTTTCTTATTTTGTGCATACTTAATGATCTGCTGTGGCTTTTTCAACCTCATGGGACAAAAATCTTCTGGAAAAATGTCGTGGACCTACATTGTTTTTGTTTTAATGCTTTGCCATTTGGTTTATTATATTTTAAACATGTACACATTGGTGGCAGAGGAGTACCTCTCTAGTCTGTACCACCTCTTTTTTCCTCTTCTCAATATATACGTTTTGGTATTATCATCCCTTTTCCCTTTTGCCATTGATTTCCTTCCTTTTTCACTCTGTAAAACAAATGATGGCAGCGATAGATTATCAATCAAATTGTGACAGGGGTTTCGCAGGATTCAGCCACTTGCGGCTGAGACTGATCACAATTGGGGGAAAAGCGATTTTTGCAAGGCGTATGACTTGATTATTAGATTTTTAGATGGCCATGAATCTTTTATGCCGACTTTTAAATTGTAAATCATGAAAAACGGTTTGAGGTTTTCTAAGTAATGGTCTCTGCATGTACAATCGGATCTGATGGCTCTCGCATGCAAACTATATTCCCAATCGCTTTTTGTCTCTTGACGCCATACAATCATTAGGATGGTTGGCTTCGTTTCTGAACAGGTGGAGGGCACTACGATGCTGCAACAAAAACCGACAAAGTACATGAAAAATTTTTTCACCATTAATTCATGTCGTTTCGGTCCTTTAAAAAATGTTGAACCATTAGGCATCTGTGTTAATTATAATGCTCAATGCATATTTTAGTTGCAAAAGATCGCGGTATCAGTATTCAGTACACTAGATGAAACACGAAACTGAAAATGGGTTTCACAAATATGTTTGTGATATGTGGATGCTCATCAGATTTCTGAAACCAAGTTTCATGAAACTTTTGGCCAAAAAACGTGTTTCCATGAAACATTTTGGTGATCGCTCAAGAGGCGGTGAAGATCAAAGGAAATCATTAAAACATTGTTTCATGGTTAAGGCGCCCATACCAAGGCCTTTATACTCCACGCTCTATGAGGCGAATATTGTTTTTGTGTTCACCCTAGTATAAGCGTCGTCTGCAATGAAGTGCGTGGTGCAAACGTTAGCCAGCAAACATTTCCTGTGTGGACAATTACATTTGAACAAACCTGTTTATGAAAATATGTTCGCGAAAACCACGTACGTTTCGTCAACTTGGTTTGCTGAAACTTTATTTCAGTTTCTTGTTTCATCTGGTGTGTAGTAGGGCATAAAACAACATTTTTAGATTAATATAACAATGATTAAATGCGCGCAAGATATTTTAGTGAAAAGTGTCTCAATGCTTCCCAGTCCCCCCTATGATATTTTCTCAGTGGTCTGGCACTGCTATAGCGGTGTGCCAGCTTAAAGGGTCCACGCATTTCACCTAATAAAAATGTTAACTTAAAATAATTCATGTCAGTTTTGAAAAATGATGTCTCAGGCTGGAAAACAAATCGACAGAGATGGATTTAAGTGGCATGAGCAGGGAAAGGATTTCTGATTTGTGACTATGCAGTTGCTTACACGAATGTATATGCAAATCCGTCTATTGCCATTATTATCCTCACACTAAAACCTGTTTTGCAAGTGTTATGCACTTCTTCCAGGCGTACGCTTTTTGCTTTATGGCCTCTTATTTGATATTCAGGGCTTTCTTTTTCAAATATATACCAGCGAAACCGATTTAGTTTATTGGGAAGTATTTTAATATTACATATTGCTTTGACATTACGACTTATTGGTCTCTGATGCATGGCAGAGATGCCATTAGTCTTTGTTTCTCTTAGGCCTAAGAATACATAATGGGCAACTGTAGTCAGTAGGGGCTTAAACCTGTATTATATTCAATGTTCTTTAAAAAAAAAATACATGCAATACGTGTTTAACAATGGGCCTAAAAGTACACTCCTCGCGTGTTTTCAACAGGTCTTTTAACGTAGGCGCCAAAATTGACTGTTACACCCCCAAATAATGATTACTGCTAGATTATGCTGTGACGAAAATAGATTGGTTTCCACGCAATGGCATTAACAGTGCAACTATGAACAATAAATGTAGTTTTGATTTCTACAAAAAAGCCATCTGTTATTGAATAAATTTGACGCATTTTCTTTATTTCAAATCTTAAACATTTTCCCTTTGTTAGTTTTCTGCTGTGTTCAATAATTAACATTAACGTTTGTAAAGTTTGCTACTTGCATGTTTGCACTGTCTGAAACTGGTCTTTTCACTTCCTGTAATATTGTTTTGTGCCTTGCACTTTTATTAATTATTCATACGTTTATAAACTCTGCCAGCGAATGTAATTAAAAAACCCGGTAAAAAGTCATCGATTTTTGCATTCATTAAAATCGGAAATCTGTAGTGGCAGTGCAGACTGGCGGTGTCCATTTCCTCCTTTCATACATGCCTTCGGAAATGAATATAATTTCCAATATGCTTTCTTTATGAAACAAGCATGTGTTTAATATGAAACAATTAATGGCATTGTAATTTCTTTAGCCAGAAACTAATAATGAATGCGAGCTTTTATAAGGAAATGCTTTAACGGAATCAAATAATTCATTTAATCGAGCGTATTCATGGGGTATATGTGCTATTTACGATATACATGTATGTTTGTTATCTGTAGAGACCTCTGAAAGTGTGTAATGTTTCAAAATGAGTCTTTAAAACTTTGCCCTATAGTAAGTAGCGGTTTAGGCATTTCATGTCTTTGAAGATGTATTATTGTCTAATAATATTTAAGGGGATATAGAACCATACCATTTCCAATGGTTCAAATTTGCCAAGACATTCACATTTAAATAAAAAAGTTTAAATAAAAGTAAAAATTGTTTAAAATTGCTTACAATACCAGCAAGGGGATTCATTTGCCATTTTTCACTTTAAAATTGTAGATTTAAAAAAAATTAATAAACAGGTTTGAAAAATGTTCGGTAGTTTTCACATGCTGCCAGCAGGTGGCAGGTGGTGAGTGTAAAAATTCTAATAATAATGTGGTAAATATTAATTTAAAAAAAAAGTTAAAACAATTATAATATTTAGAATCGCCAATATTATGCAGGGCCCGGAAAAGCTGAGAATTGGCTCAAGTGAAAATCGCACTTTAAATGCAGAAATATTGCGTTTTTATCCTGAAAATCGTATTTTTACATTTGAAAAATCGTACTTTTAATGCAAAATTAAAAACATTTCTAACAAAGAAAACTTGCTTTTTAACTGCGAAATGTGTTTTTGCACTTTTCGTGCAAAAAAAAATGCCAATTTACTTTAAAAAGGTGCATTTTTACTAAGAAAAATCACTTTTAATGCAAAAAAATTTCATTTCTAAAACAGAAAAATCATACTTTTATAACGCAGAAAATTTCTTGAACAGAACAATGGCGTTTTTGCCTTAATAATCATCCTTTTACTGGAATAAAAAAGTTTTACCTAGGAAAAATCGTACTATTAATGCAAAATGATTGCATTTCTAACAAATTAAAATGTATTTTTACCTACGAAAAATAGCACTTTTCGTGCAGAAAAATTGCGAATTTACTTTTTAAAAAGGTGCATTTTTACCTAAGAAAGATCAATTTCATTTATAAAACAGAAAAATCACACATTTAACTCAGAAACTTCCTAAAACGAAACGTTTTTACCTAATAGCACTTTTCTTAAAAAAAAAGTTTTACCTGGGAAAAATTGTACTTTTAATGCTACAAAATTGCACTTTTAATGCCGAAAAATTGCGTTTTTACCTAAGGAAAATCGTACTTGTAATGCAAAAATAATTACATTTCTATAGAACAGAAAATCATTAAATTCGCATTGAAAGATTTGAATTTTCCAATTTATGTTTTAATGGAAATTATGCTTAAAGTTTGTATTAAGCCGAGTCAGGAAATTTCCTTTAATCAGAAAAATCTGGAAAAATATCGGGGAATCTCTGGCTAGCGATGGGTGCTTGGAGGATGGGCCTTTGTATGTTCCAACAAATTTGTTGGTGAACCCTAGTTTTCCAAAAAATTAAGGACATTTATGAAGGGGGCCCTGGGATAAAATGGACAGGAGGTAGGTAGGGTAGTGGAAGGGGAATTTTTTAAGGAATTTCTGACCCCTTACTCGAAACGAAGGTGTTGTTTTAAGGTTAGCACACCAACGCCATCAGTGGCCGCCGGTGTTTTCCAACAAGTTTTTCAGTGTGAATATGTGATTGTCTCCGGCAGAACTTTATTTAGTTCTCCCTTTCGCCCTTTTTGCCTATTGGTTGAGCTGACCATGCCGGCCTCGCGTGTTTATTTAACTCATTGTTATATATCTCCATCAAGCGTGCAATGATTGACTGTTTTCACACGGACGACGTCATTTTAGCATTGGTTTTTGCTTGCACCTCATCTAATATTGCGTTGCTCGCCACCACTCGATCATGGATGGACGAAGAAAGTTTCATATCTTGTTAATTTCTAAGATGAATGAATGATATGAAGAGTAAAAGAGAAACACGAGTTAATTAAAGTCTCGCTCTTTCCTTATATATCCAATCCCATTTCCAATCACACTTCTGTGTCTGGGCCTGGGGAATGGGACACCGTGGCCACTGTTATTTGTCGAGTGCAAAAACGAGTGATGGAATAGTCGTCCGTGTTTAGAGTTAAGGAGCTTTGAATGTCGGCCCTCATCATTTCTTCCACCGACATGAAAAATAATTGAGCTTTTGACCAATGGGGAATTTCTCAAGCTCCTATAGAGCCGTTGGAACAGCGGTGCCACGCCAAAAGGGTTACGCAGTAGAGGACCTTGTTTTCTGCGCACCCTTGATTGCTGCTCCTAATTCAAATTACGAGTATTAATTGGAGGACAAGGGGCCATTGCAAGCGAGCACTTTGGAAGCGATATGAGGAGACACAAAAAGTTGGTCCCAACTTTTGGAGAAGTAAAAGCGTGACGTCATTCACCCCCTTTCTCACTTGGACTAGTCACTCATTGCGTTTGTCAGTCCTCCTAGAATTCATCGTGTCCCTAATATATGAATGATTAAGAATCGTGCGCCCTAAGTGTGTGCCTGACATGTTATCAAGAACTGACATATCGCTTATCATTCTTTCCCATTAGGGAGAAATGGCAGAAAACTAATGCCCTCGCATTATACGGCATTAGAAAGCAAATACTCCGGGGAAGAAACAAATAATTAGTGCCAGAGATGAAATCGGGGAATTGGACTCGTAATTAAAGAAACTAAAAAGATGCCAATTGCAGGGATTGACCCCCATCATTGAACCTTAGCATCGGGGATGTCTTTCCGTGTTAAGTCCTGCAGCTTCCTTGACATGGAGTTGTATTCCCTTCCACAAATCCAATTGACACATTCTGGATGCTGTAAAAATTACACAAATGTCGGCAGCAGAATTATTGGGATCTTTACGTGAAATGTACGGGTTACCGTAAATGTATTACCGTAATATTAAGGGAAAATTAACGGAATACCTCTACAATAATCGTGTAAATTGTAATCAGTCCATGGCTTAGTGAAAGGGAAGAGAGAGGCTGGGCCATTACGGATAAATAACAATATACCTCTGCAATAGTCGTGTAATTAGTGACTTAGAGGGAGAGGGGGAGGGGGGGCAAAGTATTAAAATGGATTTGTTGG
Organism: Julus scandinavius; assembly: GCA_034696685.1. NCBI lineage: Eukaryota > Metazoa > Arthropoda > Diplopoda > Julida > Julidae > Julus > Julus scandinavius. Next base: position 1,142 of record JAQGAE010002075.1, on the reverse strand, counting down.
ATTTTATATTAAACTCATTATTCTTGAAACTGGATAAGTACACTAATTTTAAGCAACACAATACAAACAACGTTTTTTTTCTATTGGGACCAAGCTAGGTGGGGTAGTGGTAACGCTATTGACCTTTCATTCGGTAGCCCTGGTTTCAGTTTATCGGGTCGCTACCATGACTGTGGTTTACGTAGTTTTCCACAGTTGTTTCCAGGCAAATGCCATGATCGTTCCTCTAAAAATCAGCCAAGACAGTGCTCCTTCCTTTCCTCACAAGGCCGTATATGTCATCACATTTTTTTGGGGGGGAGGATATGATCCTCGTTTTTACCTTAGAAAAATTGCGTTTTATCATAACAAAATTACTATAGAAAAACTGCGTTTTTACCAAAGAAAATTTGCTTTTTTTACCATAGAAAATTTGCTTTTTTACTATAGAAAAACTGCGTTTTTACCAAAGAAAATTTGCTGTTTTAGCATAGAAAATTTGCCGTTTTACTATAGCAAAATTGCGTTTTTGACAAAGAAAATTTGCTTTTTTACCATAGAAAAATCCATTAGACAATCGCACATTTAATGCATAAGTGCAATTCCCTTATATATTTTGCCGATTCGGGTTGAAATTTTTAAAATTTCTTGGAATGTGGGGGTAAGCTATCTCCATGATCTTCCTCCCCCCTCCCTCATATATATTGCCTTGTCTCCTCATGTCTATTACAAATTACCAAACAATCCAAAATGCTAATACCAATTGCCAGGTGGGCTGAGTCCCACAGTGCATGTGTGATTACAGTAGAAACTCGATTATCCGGCCGGACCTCAATCATCCGAATCCTCAATTATCCGGACGTGCGAAGCCAAGATTTTTTTTTTTTTTTTTTTTTTTAGGTGCCGCAAAAAACTTTCGCCGCTAAAAACCTATGCCGCCAAAAACTTACGGCTACCCCCTGTACACATTCAATCAGACACCCCACCCCCTCTTGAGGACATCCTATTTGAACGGCCCTTAAGGTGAATCACAACCCTATCAACTTCAATGGGTGAAATTTTAAAACAATTCCAGCCAAACCAAAAGAGATTAAAAAAAAATTGTTTAAAATAGCTTGATAAATCAGCAATGGTATCACTTTTTCGTTTTTCACTTTGAGCGG
>JAQGAE010002074.1:0-19408 GCA_034696685.1 Julus scandinavius | reverse complement strand
GTGGCCAAAAAATGTGATAAGTTACCTCAATTTGCACAAACAAGGTCGGATTTGGCTAACAATAAAACAACTTATGAGCTTCGCTTCGTTTAAGAAGGGAAAAAAATGAAAATCGCAATGCAGAAAGAATTTATTCGTTATACGGCTTTTTCACTTTACGGCCAACTATTCCGGAACATATCTGGGCAGTAAAGTGAGGTATGGGTGTATCTAGCATACAAACAACTGATAGGAAAGAGAAAGTAGGAGAGGAAGGAACACTGTCACAGCCGATTTTTTAGAGGAATTGCCCTGGCATTTGCCTGGAAACAACTGTGGAAAACCGTGAAAACCAGTCGTGGTAGGTTATCCGGTCGGGAATCGAACCTGGGTCTCCCGATTGCTAGACTGATAGCGTCACCACTAAACTTAAACGCTAATGCACCATAAAATACGTATTTATGTTTTATATCAGCAAATGATTGCTCTAAATTTGAATATTTATAAACTATTCATATTCCGATCCACCTGGCAAGGTTCAAACCATTTTTCCTTTTTTATCACTTATTCAATGCTCAATGGCTTCTGTTTATAAGGGATGGTAGTTTTTGTACCGCATAAATATATCGTATACAATTCATTTTGTGTTTGCAAACATCAAAGTCGAGGGAACTTTATTGCCGTTGTATACATGAACTCGCTTCTAAAAAGGCATTTATGATTTCGGTTAATAGACCCTTTTTACATCTGGGGGTTGTTGCTTTCATTTATTATAGCCTGCCTATGTTCACCGTACTTAGGAGGTTCTCTATTCTTATGACTATGATCGGAGAATTTTATATACTTGGGTAAATATACGAATTGGATTTTTTTAAACTACCATTATTTTATTTTAATGCCCTTAAATCTCATCAGTGATAATTAATATTATAGGATATCCAGCACAATGGGTATAAAATTAAGTGTTGCTGCCATGGTAGGTGGTGCTGTAATAGCCGCGAGGTTAGTGAAGTTGCTCTACGTACATGGCCGCTAACTTTGAAAGATTATTGCGTATTTATTTATCAATTCTGTATTTCAGTTATGATCTTTCATTCGAGGCAACAGGTTATGCTTATGTGTTAGCTAACGACTTTTTTACTGCTGCTAATGGTGTGTACTTAAAAAAGAAATTGGATGCCAAAGTGAGTACACTACACAAAATACCCAAATATGAATGAAAGCCATTACTGATGAACTCATGATTATTTCCTAATTAGGAGCTGGGCAAATATGGCCTGATGTTTTACAACAGTCTATTAATGATAATCCCTTCTACATTAATAGCTGTGGCCACAGGAGAATTTCAGCAGGTAGGAAAGGAACCACGAGTATGAGTTTTATGCTGTATTAACGACAGTGCCTAATTACCAGATATTTGAAATAAAAAACATTATTGCTTTTCAGGCAATTTCATACGATGGCTGGTCAAATCCATTTTTTCTGACCCAGTTTTTGCTCTCCTGCATCATGGGTTTTATTCTTATTTATTCCACAATACTGTGTACTTTTTATAATTCTGCACTTACAACGTCTATTGTTGGCTGTTTAAAGGTAAATTGGAGGAATATGAATTTGAACATTAATGTATTTTTTATAAATTACAAATGCAATTTAAATTTTGCTGTAGATTATTTTTAAAGTAACAAGGCTGCAAGGCAAGAGTAGAAATGTTATTACAATGGTCCTCAACAATTTTTTCTCTTGTAGAACATTTTTGTAACTTTTATCGGCATGTTCATCGGAGGTGACTATGTATTTAGTCTTCCAAATTTCATTGGCTTAAACATAAGGCGAGTAATAATTAAAGCACTAATATTTTGTTGTTGTATTTTTGATGTTTTTCTAAAATAAGTATAAATTTACTTTGCAGTATCATTGGCAGTATTGTATATACCATCATCACGTTTAAAGATAACAAACCATCTCAGAATTTGGAAAATGGAGGCATTACAGAAATCAAAACCACTCAGCCAACGTAACAAAACACCAGTTCTGTTCATAATCATGATTGTGAAATTGCCAAAAAGGTTTTGGAAGGATCTTCATCGAGAAAAAATGATGCGGATTGCGTTTCTGACCTGCTTCTACCAGAACAATTCTAGTCTAATCACGGATGATTGTTGGATACTTTTGCTCACAACTTCAATTTAGGAATAATAATGGCAATGAATGATCAATACGCAAACGACATTTTCAATGTCCTTTGATTAAAGCATAACACATTTTGGTGTGTTGATAAAGGATTTGTGTTAGATACCACTTCACGTGCCTTTGATGTTATTGTTTTGTTTGCAAAAAAAAAAACGCATAATGTTTTTACTTTGATGTATTTGGAAGCACCTTTTAAAGGTGTAAATAATTTTTAAACACATTTGGCCAGTGATTATGAAAAATCCCTCGCTCAAATCTTTGTAGCCTCACAATTGTTTGTAAATAAAGTACTTGAATCATTCCAAAAATTTTAAAATTATTATCACGTATACACCTATACGGCCTTTTATAATTAATGGGAACTTTTTCGATAATTTTACAGTTTATCTTACTAGCTAGGAATAAACTATTTTTATTAGTGCAAACTCTGGTTCGCCCTATGTTAAAATATTGCACTCCTATTTGGAACCCTCACAGGATGGTTCAGCGTAAGGCAGCCAGATATGTTGAAGGCAGTTATCAACATTCCACGAGTGTGACAGAAATGCTCCACTCTCTAAATTGGGGCACGTTGAGGTCCAGACGTGAAAAGTTATCTATGGGGTTATTCAAACATCTTAATCTTTCGTGTAATTCACATCTTGTTTCCCATATATTAACGCCTAACGACCTCTCTAAGGGTAGACATATTCACTCAAATCCTTTGTTCGAGCTTCGTGCCAAGATGGATGCTTACTATTGGTCCTTCTTTTTGCAAGTTGTTAGACGATGGAATAGCCTTCCTGGCGAAAGTCCAGATTTAGTAAACATTCCATTTAACAATGATGTCTAAGTCGCTTCCGATGTAGGAGCATTCTCCTTAAATTATTGGGTACGACTCCCCCACCCTATGGAATTAATTTGCTGACTGTAGGGTACTGAGTTGAATTGAAAACTTAAAAGCCCGATGTCGGATTTAAGCAATATAACATGTATTTCTAACAAACCGTATACAAAAATAAGAAAAAATGTGCTCACCATTTTATTTAAAAAGTCCACTTTTCTAAAACTGTCATCATCTAATTACAACGGGATACAAGGAATGATGTAACTTTGTCACTGCTGTATGTACAACTTGTTGCAACTGCTCATCATCTTCACATTTCACTTCCTATAAAAAACAATTCAAAATTAAGAAGCAGCCAAACAATCCTTGGCATCCTATTTTATCTACTTTTGTTAACTTCCAGATTTATCAAATGTCCAATTTAACAATGGTGTCCAAGTCGCTACTGACTTGGGAGCGCTTACCTGAAAATTGGTTCGACCCGCCTAAAATATGGAATTTATTTGCTGACAATAGGGTGTCGAGTGGAATTGAACTTACCATGGTCATGATGTTTATAATGGCTTTTTTCCCATCAACTGTGACTGTGGCTTTTTCTCCTCGCACAACTTTGCTTACTGCATCATCTCCAAACATGTCAATTAACATTTCTATCAGACATTCCTTAAAGTGCATGCGATCGGGTTTGATAGGTGCAACGATTCCTAGTTGTAAAATTAAATGAACGCTGGCGTTAGTTTATGCTTATCAAACACTGCTAGCGACAATTGTATCTTTAAAACAGATCTAACCTTTGGGTTTATCATCTGATATTTCTGCTCGCAATACGACGTTGAGTACAGCATCGGCATACATGTCATTGACGGGACTAGCGTTCCACTAATTTTGATTTAAAAAAAAAAAACGGCGGTAAAGTTAGAGTATGAAACACCAATTCACCATTTTTAAAAATATGTAACAAAGAATTAAAAAACTCACCTCCAAAGTGACAACTTTCCCTTCATGAATTAGAGTGACGGTATTGAATATTTTCATTGCCTTCTTGTCGTTGTGTTCAATCAACTCCAGATCTCCAGAAAGCTGACTCAGATAATAATGCAAAGAATGATGTGTTCCGCTAAAATGGATGCTCTGCCTTTGTGTCACTGTACTCATTACCATGTCTGTGTATTCTTTTTGTTGTCAAAGAACAAGGAAATGTATAAAAAATTCGCTTGGTTAGTGAATGTCGTGTAGACCATAATAGCCAAAATAAATAATTTCTATGCAAGCACTTACTTGGTAAATCGCTCGGATCAAGAATGTGATAGTTGAAATTTCTTTTCACCAAGACCCCAGACAGCTTCAGTGATTCCTTTGGTGGATTCATTGCTAGCGATCCCATTACTTTGGCCATTTTCTCTCCCCGAAAATACAGTTCCACGGATTGAGTGTTCCTGGGATTATGTACTTCGATGTTTATCTCTGGGTCGTCTTCGTACTCTCGGATGATAGCTGCCTTCAATCTGCCCATTTCGTTTTGCTCGCCGTGAACTAATACCTACGCAGCAGCACATGTTCGTTAAAATTTAATCGAAACGCTTTTATAATTAAAAATTGCCGCTTTAAAAATGAAATTTAGTAGCTTACTACGTGTGGTGGAATGAGGGCACGGATGAACTCGCTCGTTTGTTGATAATCCGTGTGTGCCGAGAAAGAAATGTAGTCCACAGACATTTTCAACGGTAATTTCTGGCCACTCATAGTGACGACCTCCTCGGGCTCCGACAATATGTGCTATAACAAAATATGAAGACACTGATGACAAATGCAATTTCAAATCATAACGAACATTCTATTTAATAAAGAAAGGAAGCTTGGTACAACCAAACAAATTGTACAAATTAAACAGATGGATAAGGATTGAAAATTACTTAATCTAAAATTGGATCTTCACATACCTTGGCCAATGTTCCTTCAACACAGTATCCCGCAATTATAACTCCATTCTTGGGGTCGGTACACCAGTTTTCGAACAACTCTCTCGAAAGTCCGCTTTGCATCATGCCAGGACTTGCCATGATAACGCAAGGTCCGACATCCTCGAATTGGTCAATGCCCTGAAAGCGGGGTTGGTCAAGATTAAAATACACATACGAAATGGATTAATGTACGCAGAAATTTCACAGTTACCTACCTTGAGATTGGAGATGTGTTTAAAGACAAACGGATTGTTGATAGCAATTTGTCTCTTTATTCGATCGTTCATGGCGTTAATATAAGTCTGATATACAGACATGCATTTCTTAGCCAAGGATGACGCGTAATAGATGGGGATATCGTATAATTCTGGATGATTGGACCAATATTCGTCTGAAAATTAAATGCAATATTGTAGTACGATACTTGTATTATAAACTAGTATGACACTTATTATAAACTCGACTTTTAAATGTTAAAAACACTCCAAATACCTAATATAAGAAGTAATTCCTGTGCTCGCCCTAAAGCAAAGACCGGAATGAGGCATCGTCCACCACGATTTACGATATCGTGAACAAGCCCAGTGAATCGTGCTTCCCTTTCTTCGCGCCTTTCGTGAATATTTGTGCCATAGGTGGATTCCTGAAATATATATTATAACTTCAGTCTCTACACAAAAGTACAACGATGGGATACGAGTGAAAAGCAAACTAACCGTGATTAAAACATCTGGCCGAATTTTAGGAATTTCTGCAGCCATTAAATGCCTGTCTTCTTGCCTCGAAAAATCTCCAGTGTATAAAATCTACGAAGCAATGACATTAAACATGGATTATAAGCATAGTACAGACAAAATTTATATAGATAATCGGTCATCAAATTATAAAGATTACTCACTTTCACTCCAGCAATTTCAATCATGAACATAGCAGCACCCAACACATGCCCTGCGTTGTAGCAGAAGAACCGAACACCGTTCACTTCCTTTTCTTCGTGAAAGTTTATAGTTTCGATTTTGTCCATGCTAGCTTCCAAATCAGCTTCTGTATATAACATCTGTTCAGTAGCAATATTACTACAGAAAAAGTTTTAAAATGCAAAAATTAATCGGCATTCAATTAACCATACAAGTACAACATGCATATAGCTCTTGATTAGGTAAGGAAATTATCTTACCTGACTTTTATATAATCTGAAAGCAGCCATCTGTAAATAGCCTTTGTGGCATGAGTCATGAAACAACGTCCTTTAAAAGTGGTCTTCATCAAAAACCATGGAAGAGCGCCAGAATGGTCCAAGTGGAAGCTAATTGAACATTATGATAAAATTCATTAGAAATCCATATTCATCAATTTTCAAACTGAAATTCTCTAGTATTCTGTTGTTCTTATTAACAATCACACTACTATGACTGGGAACTGGCAATCAGCCTCAGCCCAACTAGCAATTGGGATTAGGATTTTAGTTTTGCATTTTGGTAATTTTTAACAGGTAGGAAGAAACATAGTTGCTACCGGTTTTTAAAGGAACTAATCCAGCATGAAATTAAGACTAGGTCTATATAAAATCACAGCACTTCATTTTTCACTTACTGGCTGACTAACAGCAGATCAACTTCGTCAGCTTCAATTTGATCAACATATGGTAAAGCATCCATTCCAGAATGACCAGGATGAATTCCAATATCCAACTGAAAATATTTAGACATTTTAAGTAAAATTAGTAAAATTTTTTTACAAATAGTGTTCACCAAGAGATTTAGTGTTCTCGTAGTGTAATTTGTGTACTTCAACGAACGGTGGGCACGTAAAGGAGTTTAGACCAAGTTACGAGTGTGAATAATTTTTATTGAGTAATATATATAAAAGAAATACGATATCCACATTTCGGAAAATCGTCTCGTCCATTTTAATTGTTAAGGATAGAATCCCGTCACATCCATTTTTTGGGATCATTCCTCTAAATTCATGTAAACGTTGTGACTTTTCACAATGAGCACTTTTGTATGAAAGCATATGTACCATGATTTTTTTGCCTTTGAACTCTAGCATTATGCATGATCTCCCGACCTCCTGACCAGCTCCTCTGTAACAAAATGGAAAAATAATTCATTGGTTTTATATATATATCAGACAATGATGACCATGTCCTTGGCATGCACAACATTCCTGTAATTTAAACACTGAGAATTTGACAACCCGCAAGCATGTGTGACAGTCTGGACTATAGACGCTCGTCATATGCCATACATTAAAATGTTCTTATTTTTACTATAAACCTTTTGTGAGAATACTTACAGCGGTGTAATTAATAGCTGGTCGCTTTCCTCTGCTGGAACTAGAGTTTCTGCCTTTCTTTTAGAAGCCATGCTGTATTTATGAACGTCTTTACAATGCAGCGACTGTAGACAAAATGTGTACCTAATCGACAAGAGAACGTTTGTGTGACGTTTGCCTGATTCACAATGCAGCGACCGACGTCAAATGTTGAGCGTCGCGCAATCTGCGCATGCCCGTCACGTGGGCTTGTGACGCGTAAGTGACGTTTCAACTAAAACACCTTGGGCGATGACTTGCGTCATATTACTCATGCGCATGTCTAGTCTTCAGTCGCTATCTACTATCTAGCACGAATATAATAAATTTAAAACTGAGTAAATGTTTTTGTATTAATAGATACAAAATAACATCCCGCAATGGCAATGCGTTGTTCGTTTGCATCGCTTGGCGGGATTTATATCGTATGTTGTTCGATTATGCAATGTCCGCCTCGACGGTCGTCGATTGTTGATTCGGACAATGCTGTCGAGTACCAAACTAAGAAAAAATTCAAAGTATTTCCATTTTTCATTATTTATTTAACAAATGATTTTACTAGTTTGCTTTTATACCTTGTGTTAAAATTATGATTTTATACTGAAATAAATATTTAAATTTGTGAATTATAGTAATTCATGCGTTAATATGTTATTGTGGGGATTTTATGGACTGGGAATGCTACATCATTGCGAGTTTAACCCCTTTTCGTGTTTTGAAAGATTTATCAATCTATACCGGTAAGAGATGAATTATGATTTCTTTGAAGTTATTAACCGACATATTATCTGCTTTGATGTCATTTATGCATAATTAAACAGTCAGACAAAGTTCAAAGTGTGCAGTTATAGTCATGAAACATTTTGAAGTTGAGGAATTAATGCACAGAAAGATTTCTCTACTAAAATACTTTTGCACAAATAGAGCTTCATTTATTCAAATTATTTTAGATTTTATTTCTTTATTTATTCAACATTTCCATGATTTCCAAATACAGCTCTCATCTTAGCATGCAATTCAACACTGCTGTATAACTGTGCAGAAACACCTGAGACAAAACCACATGTTGGTTTTTACAATTTTAACGATTACCCATTTTTTTTTTACCAGATCGTGATCATCAGAAGATCCCTAACAATGTTTAAATTTCACCCAACCCTTACTTACTGCATTAGGAATTACTTTCGTTGCAATAACATATTACAAAGGATAAATACAAAATGTTATTCTTCACAAAAAAACTGTATTTTGCAGAACTTTAGACAACCTTCATTAATTATTAAAAGGCTGATCCATCTATCATGTTTACAAAGCAATATTCAGCTTAATTTGGAAGACAAAACCATTCAAAAATACATCCAACACACCATTCAGGAGTATAACAGTATCAGGCAAAAATTGAACACAGATACGAATGATGCTCCAATCGCTGATCTTAAAGAATTAAATCAACGGATTGCCACTTTGCAGCCAGTGGCAGAATGTATTGAATTAATAGAGAAGAAGAAGGAAGAAATTCTTGAATTGGAAACGATGTTAAAAGGTAGATAACATTTTTAATCCAATTTTCAGGGAAATAATAAGGTTATATATATATAAACTAATCAAGTCCTACTAATTCTCAGATAAGTCAGTTGATCCTGAATTGAGCAAAATGGCAAGAAAAGACAAAATAGATGGCTTAAATGATCTTGCAGAACTAGAAGTGCAGGTAAGTAAAATATTGTTTCCTTGAGAGAACTTTCATTATAACTAAAAACTTACAATAGCAATACTTCCTCAGCTGTTCAATTTGCTTCTACCGAAAAACAATGTAGATTTTGACAACGTCATCCTGGAAGTTACAGCTGGAGTTGGTGGTCAAGAAGCTATGTTATTTACAAAGGAATTATTCAACATGTATGTTAATTATGCTACATGGAAAGGTTGGCAGTTCGAGATTATCGACTTCCAAGCAACGGAATTAGGTGAGTTTAGGACATGAGCAGTGGCAGCTCGTGCATAGGCACTGTGGAACTGCAGCACCCCCAATCACTGGATATCATCGATAACATTTAATATAATAAGTTTTTTTTCTTTAATTCTTTCTAATTTTATTTATTCTTAATCTATTCTTTAATTTATTTAATTAACTCTTTATCCATCCCCCAGTTAATGAAAAAAGTAAATTAAAAAATTTGTATGCAACTGTGCGTTTCACAAGCTCCAGCGGCACGGTTTTTGACTGTTGTGCGCATGCGCACATAGGACCTCAACCAGAAAACATGATATTTTAAAAGCAGACTTGGAGTTTACCTTGCTAGACATACCTTCACAAATGCATGCCTGTGAACACATCTCGCAAATTTCATTTGTAGAAATACCTGGCTCATGGCATGGGTAATGTCTGAAAAAAAAATTGTTTAAAAATAATTACAGATGGAATGAGGCATGCAAGCATAAGTATATCAGGTGCTCGTGCATATTCTCATTTGAAGTTTGAAAGTGGGGTGCACAGAGTTCAAAGGGTCCCAAAGACGGAAAAATCTGGAAGAGTGCATACAAGCACAGCAGCAGTGGCTATACTTCCGCAGCCATCTGAAGTAAGACCACGATCGGTTAACAAGAAATGTGCATTACTAACATGATTATCTCAATTAAACAGTTTAAACAAACTTCTGTTACAGATTGAGATCAATATAAAGCCCGGAGATTTACAAATAGAAGCCAAGCGGGCCAGTGGTGCAGGAGGACAACATGTAAACAAAACTGAAACTGCCATTAGGATGACCCACTTGCCAACTGGTAAGAATTATTTTGATAAACAGTAAATAAAAGAGTAGATAAATGCCTTTTTTTAAAAAATGAAAACCCACCTTGCATGAATTGGTCAGGTTTCCATAAATTAAATTTAGTCACCAAACCATTTTATATTTTGTACAAGACGACTCTGCCGCCGGTCGGTGGGAATTTTTACGGATGGGAGAAATTCCTTAAATGGCGACTTTTTCGGATGAGTTTAAACAGAGGTCCGGTGTAGATTGTTGCACGTTAAAGACCCCTGGAGAGGGGGAGAACTCCCCCGTCGTAGGCTAAATTCCCAGGCAGGTGTTGAAATCTTATGCCCTGGCATTGCAGAAATAGGCCAACGTTAAAAATCAACAAACAAACAAGATAACTCCAAATGCCCCATTTCTACTGAACCTAAAAATTTAACCAGCAGATGGTGCAACATTGGTTAGGACCATTCCATGTCTTCCCACCAAACCGACTAATTACAGCAAGACCTCCTACCCATTCATCATCTTTTTAAAAATTATCATGAATTTTTTCATTTAATTTAACGCAATTTACCATTGCAGGTACCGTTGTCGAATGTCAGACATCAAGATCCCAATTAGAAAACCGAACAGTTGCCTTAAGGAAACTGCAAGCGATATTATATCAGCAGCAATACGAGGCACAGCTGATGATGCAACAAGCCACTAGAAAAATCCAAATCGGGACTAGCGGACGTTCAGAAAAAATAAGAACTTACAACTTTAACCAAGACAGAATCACCGATCACAGGCTGGACGAAAACTGGCACAATATGATAGAGTTTCTAAGAGGTGGCAGCAACTTGGACCGCTTGATACAGGCATTAAATGCCGGACTTCAGAGGGAAATGCTAATTGAATTGATAACAAACACTTTTGCAAATAAAAACTAAACACAAATTTTTAGCTGAAGAAACCTTTATTTACGTAGTTTCTACATTAGTTTACTCCTGTAAAAATAAAAAATAAATAATTAACTTTCAATGCTCTTTAATGAGGAAAAATAAGCAAGGAGTTTTTATGGGTTTTCTCCCAGTGGCGAAGTTTCCCTCAAAGACAACTTTGAGGGTGGATGGGATGCCAACCCCGACCAACTTCCACCACAGAATTAACAACGTTCGGTATATGCAATCTATCGAGCCGAGTATCGTTAATTTTGCAGTGAACTTACGTCTGGAATTTCCACTTCTCCGGACTTCACTTTATCGATGATGTCGTGGGGATTGTTTCCATCGATTGTGCATCCGACAGACTGGCAAGTGCCCAGAATCTCCTTGACGGTACCTTCCAGCTTACGGGCCATCGACCTGGGTCGCATAATTCGGGCAATTTGAATAATCTCTTCAAACTGGAGATTGCCATTGTGCTTAACTAGAACAAGTAATGACATGTTACATCTTTGCTTCAAAGATACATAAAATCGACTTAGTTGTAATGTAACATACTGTTCTTCTGCTTCTTTCGGTCACGTGGTGGTTCCTTCAAAGCTTTAATGATGAGGGAAGCGGCACTAGGCACGACTTCAATTGTCGCCTGCCTATTTTGGATGATAAGTTTAACTGTGATCTTCAGCCCTTTCCAGTCTGCTGTTCCTTTGGCGATATCATCACCAACTTTTTTGGGGGACTAAAGAAGGGACTTATTACAACATGTTTATTTGTAAGTTCAATTTAGGGTATAAGACATGCTGTTTATGCTTACCAATCCCAAGGGACCGATTTTAGGGGCCAACGAAGACGTGGCGCCAACTTCTCCACCTACGGCCCTCAGGTAAACTACAGAAAATATTTTTATTAGTAACTTTAGAGATAACAATTTAATGCACTTCGGATAATGGATGCACTAGATATTACAGGTCCCAATGAGGAAGAACAAGGCGCATAATAGGACCACATTTCATGCTCTACAACGTGGTCACATTATCCGAAATTCACTGTTCAACCAATACATATTAATCAATCACTGAGCATTTATAGATAATTTATATAATAATTTTCAATGTTTAAATGGAATATTGTCTCCATGATGCTTGGCGGAAATAGGCCTTCATTATAATCCCGACACGAGCGCAACAATATAACATCAAAAAATCTTAAAATCAATCGCTTACCAATTTTAATTTCAGTTGGATCAAATTTGGGTCCCATTTTTCTTCAGATTTATTCGGAAAATGAATAAAATCTTGACAATTTAACGCGGATGTCTCCGGATTTGTAAAGCAAACCGAACTTGAACAACCAACACGTTGGACGTCTAGTGAAAAAGAACCGTGGATGATTATCAGATTGCTGCAACGGCGCTTCAACTAAAGCCTGAACTGAAACGCCGTTATCTACAGGGCTCCGTAGTTTTTTTTTAACCTCCTATCACTGGTTAGGAGAAACTCATTTCCTAATAGAAATGAGTGGATATATATAATTATAATATTTTTAAACGTGAAAGTTTAATAAAAATGTAAATTTCCATACTTAATAGCCATACAATTTATTCAAGTTAATTAAAACTATGTTATATATTTATTTGACTATTTGGCTTACTGTTTATTTGCAATTTTCTTCATTAATTAGACTGAGCTATTCGATTTTAATCTACATACTGCATCATAAAAACAAATAATCGGTTTCAATTTCCCAAATTAAACAGCTGCAAACGTAATTTATATTTTTAATCGTGAAAGTTTATTAAAAACGTAAATTTCCATACTTAATAGCCATACAACTTCTTCAAGTTAATTAAAACTATGTTATATATTTTGACTATTTGGCTTCCCTGGTGAAAAAACAGTAGAGATTTCTATTGTTATTTGGCCCATTGTTTTCTATTGGTATCAATAGAAATTTCTATTGGTTTTATTGGTTTAAATTGTTTCCTATGGTTTTCTATTGTTCAGTTAATACAGCTAAACCATAGAAGTCAATACAGGAACCATAGAAAACAATTAAAATCAATAAAGTGGCCAAATTACAATAGAAACCAATATAAATCTCTATTGGTTTCTATTGCTTTTTTCACCAGGGTTACTGTTTATTAGCAATTTTCTTAATTAATTAGACTGAACTGTTGTAATCAACGTACTGTGTTTTAAAATAAACATCTTTGGTTTTGATTTCCGAATTCGGAATCAAAATTCCAAATTTCGGTTATGTTTATATCGTAATTAATGATAATGGCGGGCGCTACAATTAAAAAACGAAAAAAAGCCCTTTCAAATTGTCATTAGGAAAATTGCCTTCTAATTAACATTAGTAGAAGAGAGCATATATAATCGTAATCGTTTAAAAACCCCAAAAAACATGGGTTAAAAGTGGTCATTTTTTCTCCCCATAATCATACTTTCTATCTTTCAAAAAGGAACGCGGCAACAACATACTTTCACCATGACTAAAATGGCTTTGGGCAAGTAAAACCAGTTAAGCAAGTTTCAAACCAATTTACTAAAGTGTACAAAAAAAGAAAGTTAAGATTGGGGAGGAAAATGCATGTCAGTAGCACAGGGCATCCTATCATCACCGGCGACATCATTCTCATCATCTGATGTTCACCAAGAACCAGTGTTCATTGGTCATTCAAGCAGTGGGTCCAGCCTGAAACAGACATCGTCTGAAAACCTACAAGACCAAAGAAAAGTTGCTTCTTAAATTTCCACGTGAAAAACAGGTACGTGATACGAGTCAAGCATGTTTCCAAGACACAAATTTATATGTTGTGATGGGCGACAGTGACATATAGGGGCCTTGAAAATCGCCATTAGATAAACAGGAGGGTACCTGAGCAACCTGACAAAGCAGAGCTCATAAATATGGTGCTAAGCCCTTGAATGTGTTTTTTTTATCTGTACCAACACAAGGTCACTTTTTTTCTCGTCTGTTGAATGAAAAACAGCCGTTGTTATAAATAAATTCCCTAAAGTTTAAAACCCCAACTTGAAGATGGTGATTTGCGTCATACATGGACTTCTAACACGCGCGGCCTTGAACCCAACATGTAGGGTTATTCCCTCTTTTCTGGGGCTAATGATCGGCGAGTTGAATGTACATTGAAAACATGGTATTAATTTCAATCTGAACAGTCTGTGATAAAACAAATACTGTATAGTCACGAAATGGATTTCCACATAGTTGAAAAGTCAATCTTTCCAAATCTGGTTTTCAACCCGGTTGAAATCCATTTCGTGTCTAGCTATTAATTCGTTATCTCAGATTGTCTGATTGGTCTTTTAAGTTATAATTTCTAATCATTGTATATAATTATTAAGATTTTTTCAAAGCCTTTGGTCATCATTGTTATGGTCATAACCAATTGTGTGTGTAGGGAGACTGGGGAGCATTGAGACCCCACATGGAGATTTCCCATAAAAACTTAAACAATATCTTTTTATTTAATTTGCAATAAGATATGTATTAATTAGCAGCAGACAGAATATCTGCTACTAAATATTCAAGTAGGAATAATGAGTTTTCTAAGAAATTTTTTTTTCGTTTTAAAACACAAAAATCAACTCTTTAAAGCTACGCACTAAATATTTGCTGCATAGGTTATTATATATAGTAGGGTAGTGGTGGATGGGGAAGCGCAGATTTGGGTAGTGGAGGATGGGGGAGCGCAAATTTGGGTAGTGGAGGATGTGGGGGAGCGCAAATTTAGGTAGTGGAGGATGGGAGGGGTGGGGGAAAGGCGTAAATTTAGGTAGTGGAGGATGGGGGAGCGCAAATTTGGGTAGTGGAGGATGTGGGGCAGGGGGCACAAATTTAGGTAGTGGAGGATATGGGAGGGGAAAGAGCACAAATTTGGGTAGTGGAGGATGTGGGGGAGGGGGCGCAAATTTAGGTAGTGGGGGAAGGGCATAAATTTGGGTAGTGGGGGAAGGGCATACATTTGGGTAATGGAGGATAGGAGGGGGGGATGCGCAAATTTGGGTAGTGGAGGATGGGAGGGGGAAGAGCGCAAATTTGGAAAGTGGAGGATGTGAGGGAGGGGGCGCAAATTTAGGTAGAGGAGGATGGGAGGGGGAAGCGCGCAAATTTGGGTAGTGGAGGATGTGAGGAAGGGGGCGCAAATTTAGGTAGTGGATGATGTGGGGGAGTGTCCGCGAATTTAGGTAGAGGAGGATGGGAGGGGGAAGAGCGCAAATTTGGGTAGTGGAGGATGTGGGGGAGGGGGCGCAAATTTGGGTATATTGGAGGATGGGAGGGGGGGAAGGCACAAATTTAGATGGGGCGCAAATTTGGGTAGTGGAGGATGGGAGAGGGAAAGGGCACACATTTGGGTAGTGGAAGATGGGGGGGAAGTCGCAAATTGTGTTCTTTTGCCCTGGGCGCCAAATATCCTCGTTATGCTACTGCTTCTGAACCCCATAATACTTGTATTGCTAATTGTATACAAAAACATCAGATATTAACTATTAATATTTCAATATTTTTAAGGGTATTATAACAATATCACGTTTGCATCTGTCAGCAAACCTGATTGTATTTTTCCGAGGTTATCAGAGGTTGTTTCTAGTCAACAACTGTTTCAAATTCACTTTCCATAAAGTGTTTTTTTTTAACAAAGGGTCGTGGACTTGGAGCTAACAATGCAACGACGGACACTTCGCTCGTTAACGTCTACATCGCATGTTGTTGATTTTGTTTTCTAAAATGCAAGTGTCACTGAGCAGCAGGTGCCAGGACCACATGTGAATAATGTCCGTTTGCGGATGAGGAAAAGTTGTATCCCCGACGCCACCTATTCCTGTTCACAAATTCAAACCAACATCGGCGCATTTCTGCGAACCTCGACATTTTCCTTTAAAAATCCCCAATAATTGAAAAAAAACAAAATATTTTTAATTTCAAGATGGCCGACAAAGCAACCGTGTTCGTGACTGGTGGTGCCGGTTACATTGGAAGCCACTGCGTGGTCGAACTACTCAATGCTGGCTATGATGTCATCGCTGTGGATAATTTTGCAAACTCTGTAACTGGTGAGGCAATTTCGTAATTTATTTCGTAGAATTCTACAGAACGGCATATTTACTAGACTTGTGTCAGAGTAATTCATGAATGTCATGGCCACAACGCAAGGCCATATATTCTTCAAATTTGGAAGGGGGAATTAAAGGGAAAGGGCACTTTTTCTGCACAAAAATTGCGTTTCTAGAACAGAAAATTTGCACTTTTAATGCAAAAGTGCAATTCCCCTTTTACATTTTGCCGAATCTGCTTAAAATTTGTAAAATTTATTGTGCCTAGTACACACTGCATGTTTCATGAAACTGAAACATGGTTTCGCAAATATGTTTATGATATGTGGATATCCACCAGATTCTGCAACCAAGTTTCATGAAACGTTTGGACAAAAAAACGTGTTTCCATGAAACATTTCGGTGATCGCTCAAGAGGCGGTGAAGATCAAAGCAAATCAATGAAACATTATTTCATGGTTATGGCGCTCCTACCTAAAATTTGCTCTTTTAATGCAAAAATATTGCGTTTTTACCTTAAAAATCGCACTTTTAATGCAAAAAATTGCATTTCAGAAGCAGAAAATTCGTACTTTAACGCAGAAAAATTGCGTTTTTACCTTAATCAGCTTAAAATATGTAAATTTCTTGGATTTGGGAGGGGACCGTGGTAAAAAAACCAATAGAAACCAATAAAACCAATAGAAAACAATAGAAATCTCTATTGTTTTTTTCACCAGGGGAAGGATGAAATTAATAAAATTTAAATTTTATGAAGCGGTGGTCCTTGACAACCCAATTATACAGAGATCATTCTAACTTACAAAAACATGGATTTATTATTGCAATGTCTAAGTAATAGATATTTAAAAAAAACTTCAGTTGATATTGCCAAAAAATCAAAAGCTGTGTAGGGGGCCTTGATAATTTATTTAAAGGCTGAAGGAATCTTTAATCATTCTAAGTGTGAAAGGATCCTGGTAAACCAAAACCGATGTTACAAATTTTGCATTTTCCTAAGCATTTTCCAGGAATGTAAATTATCATTAAAAGTTATCATATTGCCATAGGTGGGGCCGGCGACGCCCCAAGTTTGCGGCGTGCCGAAGAAATCACAGGCAAGAAGGTCCATTTCTATGCGTGTGATTTACTAGACAAAGATCGCCTGAATTATATATTTTCACAAGTAAGATTTCTTCAGAAAAACCAAAATTGAACAATTGACACACATTCAAACAAACTAAAATTTCGTCACATTTTTAGCACAAGATCAACTTCGTCATCCATTTTGCAGCCATGAAAGCAGTTGGTGAATCCCTGCAGGTTCCGCTGTTGTACTACAAAAACAACGTTGTTGGAACCATCAACCTATTGGAGGTGCGAGCAAATTTCGTCCAAATATCTGGAAATATCACTATAAACATTTACCACAGTTCTGGTCACGTCGTGGATTAAATCCTAGACATGAACTATTGCCATTAACACAATGTGAATAATTGTATCCGGGCATGCATTTTGTTTTTGCACGACACAGGTCATGAAGGATCATGAGGTTTTTGACCTGGTGTTTTCAAGCTCCTGTTGCGTGTATGGAGACCCTCAGCACTTGCCCATCACGGAATCACATCCCATAGGTCAGGTGACCAGCGTATATGGCCGTACGAAATATCTGATCGAAGAGATGCTTTCGGACCTTTGCTTTGCTGAAAAGGTAATGTCATGACGCCAGCACGTGACTTCGAATTCCAGTTCATCCCAGTGCAGACCCTTCAAGTGGGCCTGTAAATTTTGCCTGCGAGGGGGGACTCCCACCCCCTAAATACCAACGCCAGGGGATGAGCCATCATCACCTACCTTGAAATTTTGCCTATGAGGGCAACTTCCACCCCCTAAACAAAAACACCAGGGGATGATCCTTCATCAACTACCTGGAAATTATCAATACGAGGGGGGACTTTCACACCCTAAATACCAACGCCAGGGGATGAGCCATCATCACCTACCTTGACATTTTGCCTATGAGGGCAACTTCCACCCCCTAAACAAAAACACCAGGGGATGATCCTTCATCAACTACCTGGAAATTATCAATACGAGGGGGGACTTTCACACCCTAAACACCAACTCAAGGGGATGAACCTTCATCACCTACCTGGAAATTTTGCGTGCGAGGGGGGACTTCCACCCCTTAAATACCAACGCCTGGGGATGAGCTTTCATCACCTACCTGGAAATTATCAATACGAGGGGACTTCCACCCCCTAAACATTAACTCCAGGGGATAAGTCTTCATCACCTACTTGGAAATTTTGCCTACAAGGGGGACTTCCACCCCCTAAACACCAACTCAAGGGGATGAGCCTTCATCACCTATCTGGAAATTTTGCCTGCGAGGGGGGACTTCCACCCCCTAAATACCAACGCCAGGGGATGAGCTTTCATCACCTACCTGGAAATTATCAATACGAGGGGGACTTCCACCCCTTAAACAAAAGTGCCAGGAGATGAGCCTTCATCACCTACCTGGAAATCTTGCCTGCGAGGGGGACTTCTACCCCCTAAATACCAATGCCAGGGGATGAGTCTTCATCACCAACCTGGAAATTTTGCCTGCGAGGGGGGAGTTCCACCCCCTCTCAATGCCCCCATTTAGGGCAATACCCCCATCCGTAAAAATTCCCACTGACCTTGACCGGGAAACGAACCCCACTTCTCTAGACCAAGAGGCAAGCACGTAGCCCACTCTACTGCCAGCATCGGCCAATGATCATTGTGCTTTTACGAAAATACCATGCTAAAGGCCCACACGCCACAAGGGGGTGCTGAACAAGATTAATGTTAATTGTTTTTGATGCCCTATTTACAGGAATGGAACATCATTTCGTTGCGTTATTTTAACCCAGTTGGGGCACATCCTTCCGGTCTTATCGGTGAGGATCCCACCAAGGCCTTCACCAACTTAATGCCATACATGGCCCAGGTGGCCATTGGCAAGAAACCGAGTCTGGCCATATTTGGAAGTGATTACGACACTGTGGATGGCACAGGTATGATTGACTAAAAAACGTGCCAAGTAGCCATTTGCATCCAAGATTAAATTTACGATGCCATTAATCTAGATAATAATATGAATAAGCTCCTTAATCCATGATATCATGATCTTCATCTAAGGAATTAATTCTGCGAAATTGCAGTTTCATAAAATATTTCTTTACAGGTGTTCGAGACTATATTCATGTAATAGACCTTGCCACCGGCCACGTGGCCGCCCTAAGCAAACTGAAGGAAGGTAACATCAAGTACAAGGTAAGCATTCATTAAGGTGAATCACAACCCTATCACTTTCAATGGGTGAAATTTTAAAACACAATTACAGCCAAACAAAAAGAGA
>JAQGAE010002073.1:0-19413 GCA_034696685.1 Julus scandinavius | reverse complement strand
AAATAGATTTCTGCGTTTTTAAACTGCTTGCTTATTCAACCTATACTGCGTTTACTGAACAAAACGTAAGCATTAGGATTAGGTGCCTTCACGTAGGTGGCTGGAATATCATAGGCATGTTAGGGGCTATTCAAAAAGAGCGTTCCCGAAATTCCTGCAAAAATTTACTTCCTCCCCCGCACTACCCCATGCCCATGGTGTTCATTTTAACCCAGACTTCCCTGTCAGACTCCTTCATTTTTTTATTAAAGTAGGGTGTCCAACATACAAAGGCTCATCCTATAAATTTCCAAGCACCCGCCTCACTACCGATTCCACGCGACATTTTTCCAGATTTTTTTGATTAACCGAAATTTCCTAACCTCGAAGAGGAATTCCAGCTTAAAATTGGTGTTTAGCACAAAGTTAGGCATAATTCCCGACTTTCCCAAGGTTTTAAAAATTCAAGAAAGTTTGGGGCAGGGGGATATATTTCTTCGGGTGTCCAATTCCTCTTTCACTGACTTTTAAAAATTAATTAAAATAAAAATCCAAAAATTCAAAAATAACATAATTAGTGAACGTCTATAATGGCTACCCCTGTCCGCATGGTGTCCACGTGCCAGAAGAGCCCCTACCCCCTCTTGAGGACGTCCTTTTTGAATGGCCCCTTATGATGCATTTTTGGGCTACCACTACACTGGTTTGCTTCCAATACTATTTGAAGGCTCCTAATATGACCACGTATACTGTGGTAAGACCCAGGTAAATGCTGTTTCCGTATACTGTAGCACGTTTTATCTAAAGCTCGATAAAGCCCTGTTTTTGTCCATGTTTTAATGGTTTAAATTTGTTTTCTGGATTTTCAAGAAACATGCATATCTAAAGCAATTAACGTGTAAAACCTATACTTTACGTTTTGGGGCACGAATTGGTCCCCTTGAGTTGAAGAAGGGTGAAATATGCTGCTCAGGCATGCATGCTTCTTGAAAATATTAAAACATAAAAAAGATGGATAAAACAATGTTTTAACACAAAATGGTGGGTGATGAAATAATGTTTTAGCACAAAATGGTGGGTGATGAAATAATGTTTTAGCACAAAATGGTGGGTGATGAAATAATGTTTTAGCACAAAATGGTGGGTGATGAAACAATGTTTTAGCACAAAATGGTGGGTGATGAAACAATGTTTTAACCCAAAATGGTGGGTGATGAAACAATGTTTTAGCACAAAATGGTGGGTGATGAAACAGTGTTTTAGCACAAAATGGTGGGTAATGAAACAGTGTTTTAGACACAAAATGGTGGGTGATAAAACATGATTTTTGTCCATGTTTAAATGGTTTAATGTTGGTTTTTATTTTCAATAAGCATGCATGACTAAGTCAGTGTATTTTAAATGATCTTTTTTAAATAGCCTTTTGAAAAACAACATAATGACACACGTAATGGCGCTCAAAAAAATGTGCGACAAACTGAACATACTGTGCGACATATAAGGAGATATTTTCTATCATTCTTTAAATGTAAGACTTCTTTAAAGATAAGCAATTTGTACTAAAAGAAACAATTATGACAACTGCAACTATGGTAACTAGCACAAGAAATCATATTTGCCAGGAAATAGAAAAAAATAACTGCGTTTGAATTGATGATTAAACTCAACATCGCATGCATGCCGTTAAGGCAATTTGTAATATTGGAAATGTCAAAATATTTTGGTACATATTAAAAAAAACGCGAGATATAGAGCAGACATTTGCAGCTATAGGCGGGCTTGATAGATTCAATTTGCAGTATGCTAAATAACATGTATCTCTGGAGTAGTCATTAAATGTTTAAAATTGAGTGGTTTGAAATTTCCTTATATCGTAATTCTGACAAATGTTTGATTTTGTGATACAGCATGTTATTTTATAAATAAATACAAACTTCGTCTATCTGTTCCTGTAATGAGGTTTGATTTTGCTACTACAGAGTGTATAGTTTGCTAACTTCTGTTCAAACAGGAAATTAGCTTAATTGTAATTTCTTAGAATTCTGGCTAAATTTCATGAATTTGTTATGTAGCAAGATATTTTATAAATTAATGTAAGTTTTCCCTTAATGTCACTGAAATTAGGTTTGTTTTGGTTTTCAGTTTTGTCCCTTGTCCCCATATATTCACATGGGAGATAATATATTTTTCAATGGATTATAGTATATGGCTTATTTTGTGGATTTTTGACAAAACATCATGAATCTCTCAACTACAATTTGACATGTTACAAAGTAATGACAATTTTTGTCTCGACATCACTGCATGAAATGAGACTTGATTCCAGTGCATCATCCATGAACCTTGCTTGCTTTTGATGTAGCATCATTCTAAAATACTACCAAATTTGCTAAAATTCATTGTTGCTGAAGCAAGCCAGACCTGTGATCGAGCAACTCGTGTTCGTTGTGCTCACTGTTTATGATCGCAATTAATTAATCTCGGTTGCCGCGCTTAAATGCTAAACAAACGCGAATTATGGGGCGCCCTTTTGCTCTCGAATAACGCAATTAGCACGTCGTATTTCACGTCATTTGCATGCCCTGTTGTGTGGGGATCAAAAGGAGGTTGTGCACGAGATTCGTTTATTAAACGGTCTGCTTAGACGATGCGTACATAATGGTGGATTAATCTCTCTGTGGCATAAGCCATTCTAAAACGGGCAATTTGTTTTGAGCGTGAATTTATAGCTCTGAACTTCTGGAATGGAACCAGTGACATGTTATTATACGCATGGCCATTTTCAAAGCGTCAGTCTGGAACGTATTAACAGCTTCAGAGTGTTTCTATCGTCAGCTAAAATTTAATCCACGTTAAATCTCTTTGCAAGGCTTAATGCAGGCATGGTTGATTCCCATAAAGTCTTTGAGGGTTTATAGCGTCTTAATGGTAAACTTTCTTATAGCGAATTAATATACACCCTTGACGAAGTAAAATATACATTCTTACTGTTTTCTCATATACTAGCTATAGTAACATTCTTATTCGATAAATTTGTATTGACTTTAACTGAAAGGTGATCTTCAAGGAAGTTTCATAATGGATTTTTCTTTCTTTGAACTAATTATAGTATATGACACATGTCTGTGATAATAGGTATCTTTAAATATGTACACTCTAGCCATTCAAAGTTTTTTGCAGATGATTCCAAGAATATCGATATGTCCTTATCGATACGCCCATATCGACATGAACATCGATATATGTATATATAATTATTTTTAAAGTATAGTATGTCCAGAAAATTTGTTGGGACGTACAAAGGCCCATCCTATAAATTTTCAAGCCCACGCCTTGCTATACCAATTCTACGACATTTTTTCCAGATTTGTCTGATTAATGGGAATTTCCTGGACCTCGAAGGGAAATTCCAGCGCAAAATTGGTGTTAACACCTAGTTAGGCATAATTCCCGACTTTCCCGAGGTTTTAAAAATGCAAGTACATTTGGGGGTAACATTTGTTTTGGACGGTTTTTTGAATGGCCCCTAATCCCCTAAGAACACCCGTTGTTTTTCAAGTGATACATTTGCAAAACAAACATGGACTTAATGTTCCACAGATTTGTGCTCTAGGTATAAATGGGGTTTTCTGAAAATTATAGTTTTACACACAAAAATTTTGATCCAATTTTCTTAAAGTGACTTGTATAGTGTAGAACATGAATGCAATTATCACAACCTGTTCTTAGTAAAGTCTTGCACCTTTAGTATAAATCTTAAATGAATTCCAAGGAACAATGATAAACGAAATATTGATAAAGTACCGATTTGTATTTAAATGATTGAGTGGGAGAATCGCTGTACTTTGGTGCGGGGGTAGTACAACTTAATTTTTGGACCCAGATGTGTATTGAAGTGGGCTAGGGAATCTGGATTGGTCGTTATTTTATAGCGATGTATATATATATATATATATATTCCTTACTATTCCCGTTGGCGACAAACTCATTAACAATTTCTCAGGAAAAATAATCCGATTAAACTGCACAAGTGCATGTCTGGAGAACGTGCCAGTGGTGCCTAGGATGTCAGTGTCTAGTCTCCTAAATTCGATAAAGGCTTAAAAAGCAGAGATACATCTTCTTCTCCGACAGTTTTTGAGGCATCTTCTTCAAAATTGTTTGTGCTGAAAAACTTCAAGTTATCTCGTAAACAACTGGAGATAGGGTGAGTTTTCTTGGTACTTTTGCTAAGGAAAACAAGATTTCGGTGTTCAAACTTCTCCTAGGCATAATCAGCGAAGCATCTCCTGGAATTTTTCAAGAGTGAGGGTTTTGTGAAATTCAATATTTTTTTCAAGTCTTATTCAATGAAATTTTGGTATACATTTACTGTAAAGATTGTTACCGCATTAATAACAAAGTATAAACACTACCCAGATGAAAAATTAAATATAGTCGACTGAAAAATGTTAATTTGTAACAACATTAAATTCAATAGCAAATATCAATATTTTATTTTCAAACAATTTGTTTTGAAATTTAAAAAATTAAAAACATGACTGGGGCGAATTTTTTATACTATAGGCTTCTACCGGGTTTAGAAGTCGTATAGGCACAATGACATATAGTCTGACACATATAGCCATGGATATTAAAAGGAACTAACGTTTTTGACATATTAATATTTTAATGAAACTGTTCTAAGTGACAGTAGACGAAGCCTGCGAAAAATCGAATCTACATGTAAATTGTTTTCATTCAGTAACACCAATTATAAAATGTCGGCATTGATTTCTGTTTTTGGGATCAATTTGAAATACAATCTCAGTCACTTAATATGAAATTTCAGTTCAATCCTTCAAAATTTCTATAAGAAATGTTTACAAGGAAAGACGTTAGGCGAATTTGTTTGGGAAATAGCATCTCGTGTAGATATTTTAGAAAAATTGGTTGATTTACTTAATTGGGGCCAGGTCCTCTGGTCCTCTTGTAATCGTCTCGTTACTGTAGAATCACCCTGTATATGTCAGCTGATAATATGAAATGTTCATACTATATAATTCGACATAAATAAGCTGCACAAAGCGAGAAAGCGATTGTTGTATACACGACCCAGAAATTAGTCTATTTGTCGCCGTTTTAATAATCGAATTAACGTGTGGCATTGCGTCGGCCATTTTCCACTTTTATCTAATTAATATAGGGGCGGTTTAGCCTCCCAACCTAATTAAACGGCTGCGAGGCCCGACCAGTGTTCACAAAATATTGACTCGTGAACGTGTTTAGCCTGCTACGAATCTTCAATTCCACTAGCACTATTATTTACTTCTTTATTTCGTCGACATGGCTACTAATGGAGTTTGGCTGATGGCGTTCAAGTTAAAAACTTTGGACTTTCTAAATGCCCTTAATTCAATGTCGAGTTTATTTGGAATTTTCCCATAGGATGCAGTGTCTGGAATAAAATGTCTTGAAGCAAATTTCACGATTTCAATCGCAGCTTTTAGTCATAGACTGAAAACTGACTCATATAATCAGTTGAAAATTTCATCCGCCATCTTTGATTCAATTATGCTTTGTTCATTAGGGCGCAAAATTACATTACTTATTCTATTAATTGTGCTATCGCAAATAATTTATGAAGTTAGCGTGTTAATCCAAACACATGGCAGATTATGTATTTGATATTGTCACATGATCATAGAAATCACAACATGCAGTTGAACATAACCAATATACTGTATATTCTAAGAATGTTGCATGGTTCTTTTATTGAAACTTAGTGAAATTTCAGTACTCAGTTAGTAGTGAACTTGTATCAAGTGGCATACCTCAAAAAGGCAACAGGAAGGCCTTTTCAATCGATGCGGTTTCAAAGTGAAGTGGTTCGATTGTTTTCAAAGTCAACTAGATATGTTTTGATTATAGCGTTTAATTGGCCTGATTAGTAAATGGGGGGAAACAGACAACATGAAGTTTGTATTTGGGTCAC
Organism: Julus scandinavius; assembly: GCA_034696685.1. Lineage (NCBI taxonomy): Eukaryota > Metazoa > Arthropoda > Diplopoda > Julida > Julidae > Julus > Julus scandinavius. The sequence continues at coordinate 13,460 of JAQGAE010002073.1, read as the reverse complement.
GAACGTGGCAAATTTGTTTACGCCAAAACTGCGTTGTTAACCTGGATTAGAGTGTTTGTACAGTACAAGCATTCGTAGATTATAAAGGGATTTTAAAGCGAAAACACGTAATGTCGAACATTGAAATTTGTATTTAATGAGGTTTTGTAATACAGTCTTTAATCATATTTACTCACCTTAGATATACAACTTAACTATATTTTCAAGTTTGTAATGCTGCATGGTGCGAGTTAAGTTAAGATGAGCCTAAATTAACAAAAAATGTCAACTCAAACTTGGAATGAAACTCAAGTTCGAGTAGAAACTAACTTGTATGGTACACAGTGATACAGAATGTATGTTACAGAAAGAATGTACAAGACCACCATGGATTTCGTATTTTGAAAAAAAAATTTTTAGCTCCATGTCATTTGCACAATGTTGTCAAGTACAAAAACTTAATTTCACCTGTTAAGAAAAAGATGTGAAAATAAGCAAACAGCACGTGATCATAATTTATTGATTCATCTTTATTTAAAATAACAAGAAATAATCGATTTTACATTGAATCGATAAGTTCTTAGCATAATTGAGGACTGATTTGGTTCCATGCATGATTCTGTTCATCATTAAATTGTCTGGTTCTATGCAAGAATATCCCACAGGTTTTTTTATAGGGTTTAGATCTGGACTTCTTGATGACCATTCCAAAACACTTGATTTTTTTTCCATCTTGAACCAATCTTTTGTGGACTTTTGAGTTATGACAAGCTGCATTAGAGGGTCTTAAGATCTTTCCAAACAGTCACTTGACTTACATTTATTGGTAATTTATGGGTTATTTCGCTGGTAGAGGAATGCTTTGCATCTGCTGCTCCATTTAGTGTTTTATTTGTCCTCTTTGACCACAACATTGAACTGCTGTTTTGGATCTTCCAAATCACATTACCAATATCTCGTTTGGATTGCCTTTTCCATGGTAATAATAGATTCGATGAATTTCTCTCTCACTGAGGTTTGATCCACGAGGCATGGTAAATAAATAATCATAGCTCTCTTGTACTGTATACCTACAGTACTATATGCAAGGTTACCTGATATTTATACATCTCCATATATGATGCTATATTTATGGGTATGACCTGAACGTTACCTTTGGTCTTATACATTGTCAGCATGCACATTACTTGATTATTTACATGGCTTTATAACTGACAAATTACTTGACCTATTATCAAAATGTGCATATTTGATGATATCCAGTTTTCTAGTCTCGCTTTCAGTTTAAAATCATTCGTGTTTTTTTTTTTTTTTTTTTTTTTTTTTCAAAATGTGAAAAGCATGATGGTCTTATACATTCTTAACAGACCATATATTGAACCGTTTCCACAAGGGAACTACTAACCAGGTAACTATACACACAAGCTACTCACCAGAGGACTGACTTTGTGACGTCAGCAACTAGGCTGCGGAGATTAGGCTGAAAACAAGGGTACAGGCCACTCAGGGTAGTTGTCTTTTGTACTCTGCTACAGGACAACAAATGGCGCTTTTGCGTCCATCGTTGTCATCACTTCTATGTCACTGTCTGGGAGGGGCTTATGCCCGACCTAAAAAACAAGAGCTGAAGTGCGCATGCTCAAACCCTAACCTATATGGTAGCAGACGATATTCGGGTGTGGGTGAATCTGGCATAACTCAACATAGAAACAGAAAACAGAAAAACACAACAACAAAAATACCAACTCAAGCAGCGAGACTAAATGTGTTTCATAGGGGCTTGTGGGTATATGTATACGCAATATTGAACTGTGTTGGAAACATTAGCTGTGCTTCGCTGATTTTTGCAAATTTGTTATGTCAAATAGAGTGGTTTGGGTTCTGTTTTATACTCTTTGAAAGCACAATGTCAAATATATTCGTAGTTGTTTTTTTCTCAAAAGTTTACATAGATTAGTTTTATTCAATTAATGTCAATTCTTTGTCTTGTTGTATTGTATCATGACTATTTAATGTCGGAAAAACCTTCGATTGTGGATTGTGAGCAAAACCTGTTAAAAAAAACTCCAACCATGTCTGGAAATTGTCAGCAGACCAAGATGCATATTGGCGAACGAATCCCAGTCGACGCAAATGTCCTCCAGGCTCGAACATAACCGAATTTTGCTGTTGTGTGTCGATCCGTTTAACATTATCTGCATATGCTGGCAAAATAGCCCGATTTGGCCTCAAAACATTTAGATCAGCTGAAAAGTTTGAAAGTATGAAAAACTCGGGTTTAGTTGAAAATACCCATGGCTTGCTTTTATTGTGCCGCTTGGTTCTGTGCAACGATTTGCTATGCTGGAGGCTGGGGGCCATTTCCGCTTTCTATTTATTGTCCATTGAATTCGCCAGCCGTTGGTAATGTATTACCTCTCGGAATTGATTTTGCATCAACGTTTTATTTATTATCCAATGCGGGAACCATGAAATTCAGCAGTCGCTCACGAATTTTCCTTTGACGTCAAAGGCAATTCCATCAAATACACGTATGCTAAAAAGTAAGACAGATGTGGCGACAGAATCACGTGATGCTGTCACTAACTTAATCTATTATTCATTCTTTGATCCCAGAACCCAGTCTGTGACGTATTTATGCATAAGGTCCATTGTTTCCTTATTCAAGTCAAATATGTCAATGAACTGTAACTTCAAATAGAATGTTAACATAATCTCACTTTCTTAACATGTAACTAAGTTTTCAGATATGTCGGCTTTAACATTAAGCCGCGTCTCCACTGCACTCAAAATTCAACAAAAATATTTATCAACATGGTTTGCTGAAACAAATTTAGAAAAACAGGTTTGCCTACCGTGATGTTTGAGCAAACGTATATATGACTTTTTTTTTGTTGAAAAACCTTTGTTTCATTAACATTTTTCCGATCGCTCGTGAGACGGTCTGGATCAAAGGGAAAAAAATGTTGCAAATGTTGCTTATAAGTATATATACAGCCTTGGTAGGAGCGCCATAAACTGGATGCGTTTGTTAACCGATTCTTTCAACGTTTTGATTGAGACAGGTCAGCATTTTTCAACATGTTGAGGAATACGATGTTTCAAGTTTGTCATGACATATTCGGACTTTGCATGTTTTATGTTGAATGTTGAGTGCAGTGGAGACGCGGCTTAAGGTCCTTTTTGCCTCTATATGGAGTTGAGTTGACCATCAGTTTGGTCCCTTGAGTCCCATTTGTATTATCCGTGATAATACTTTCTCATAAATCTCTTGTATACGTTGTTTTGTATATATAAAGTAACGAAAAATGTTCCCTTTATGTTGTTAGATTGATGGTTTGGTATCTCTTCTTACAATGTTTTCCTCCAAGAAAATAGATTCCCACTTCATCTTGGCTGACTATTTACTTCCATGAGACTTTCTGGATGAGAAATAAGTAATGTCAAGTTGCATCCTTGAATTTACAGTTGTAAAGATTGGCTTCACGCTTCCTGCCCTAGTTTAAAATTAAACGTTCGTTTAGTGAGTTTTTAACATTTCATAGGTCCCTCGAGGAGGTTATTCCTTATATAGCTTTACGGGACTAAATTGTGCTTTCGGTACTGACCCTATATTTAGGAGCACTTTACATTTCGGATAATTAAACCATCGTTTTACGCGTGTTGCGTTGCGCGAACGGAATCCATAAAGGTATTTAAAAGGGGCTTTCAACGAAAACTATGCAAATGCATCGCTTGTTAAGTGCCCGTTTGGGCCGTTTTCCAAATCTCGAGTCGGGGGCACTTTTTTCCTCTTCTCGGAATTGTAGCAGACCGCAATGTGTTTCCGAACAAATGTCGCTCGATCTAATGGCTCCCTGGTGGGCATTTCAAAGATGCAATATAATTTCAGAGGATGGTTTACGAGCGGGCGTTATGGAGGCGGCGAGAATTAACGCGACTTTTGACTGCCATCAATGCCGCTTGACCCAGCGAGTCAAAGGGTCGACAATCGCGCGTGACGCCGAAGCGTTCTTATCAACTTGCCTCGCATAAAAACACCATTGGGTTTTAATCGTTTTCCAAATATGTGGGAAGCACTGGTCGTACAGGTCACGTTCAATGGCCATTTACATCAACCCAACTGCTGGACTGTGCCCATTTTGGGTTTGGTTAGCTGACTTAGGGTTAATGCGAGGTTCCCAACAACCCTAAATGATGTAGAATTTTCATACGAATCCTTTGTTGCATGCATTTTAATGAGGATTCTTGTTTCCATATAACCCACTATAGGGGAAATCTGTGACTGTAGTGGACAGTGTGAATGTATATTTTTAATAGTCAATTTCAATTACATACTGTATTTTATCAGAAACTCGACAGAACGGATTCTTAAGTACATATAATGAATCAGCAAAACTCAACGGGTTTGACAACTATTTTCTGTCGCCCTCGAATTCCAAAGATACTTCATGTGCTGCTCACATTGTTAGTCAAATCATTTTGAGGTGGCAAAGCAGTTGATGTGAAGTCAAGCAGATAATTGCCTTCAATCTTATTTGACTAGGAGAAAAAAATTCTTCAACATTGGGGTATCACAAAGCAGGCGCTTCACATTATTTAAAACCTGTCATGTTTAGACATGTATAGAAATCTCTGTCGGGTTGGTGTTTATGTCTAAAGCTATACTTTTAGTAAAAGTCTATTTATATTAGTTAAGGCAAGAAATATAAGGGTGTCTGTCGGTTTTACCCCATGTTTTCTTTTACGCATATTTGTACTTGTCAGCTTACAAAAAAGGTTTACTGATTGACGGAAGTTGCCATAATTCAACAATTCTATAAAGACTTAACGTTAATTTGAATGTTTTTCTTTTAGGTACTTTTAATTTTTCCATTAATCCATTGCATTACTTATTGGTAAATGAGTATAAATGTTTAGTAATACGTACCTTGTAGATATGTTGTTTATTATACATGCACTTTTATATACTAGTAGGTGTTACCATATATGTTATATACGAGCAATGTAATTTTTGTTAGTTATTTGGGTAAAGTGCCTTAATACCCATTTAATAACCAAAAACCACGCGTATATTTACTATACAAAAAGTCCGTAGTTCCTTATCGGTTAATACCTATAGTAAAACCAAATTTAAGCCAATGTAAATCCGGTGTTAAATAATGAAAATAAATAAAACGTAAAAGAATGCCATCTAGTGTTTTCAAAACCAAAAAAAAAAAAAAAAAAAATGCGTTATTGAAAGTAGGCAAACAATACATGCTCCTAAGCCATACAGTGCAGCACCTCTTCTTTGAAGTTGAAAGAGCTTAGTATTTTTGTTTTCCATTTTTATCCTATTTTTGTTTTTCAATTTCACTCTTTACTATACAGTTATCATAGAAATGCAAAATCCATTTCCCTACTGATTCAACATGCCGGTTACTCTTGAGTAACATTTTTGCAAAGCTGGTATAGCTCAGCCTTCAATAAGGATTTTCACGGATTTTCCAAAGTTGTTGCAAGGCCAATGCCGAAACAGTGACCAGGACCATGTTCCGTCCTTTTCAAGATTGTCCTCATACCTCCCCAAAATAGACTCCATTAGGAGTACTTAAGCTAACCGGTGATTTTCCATGAGGTTGTTGCCAGGCCAATGTCGGAAGAGTTCCTCTATAAACACTGGCCACGACCATGTTCTCCTTCCTCTCCAAGAATGTCTTCATATCTTCCGAGAATAGACTCCGTAAGAGTACTTAAGGTAACCGGTGATTTTCCATTCAGTTGTTGCCAGGCCAATGTCAGAAAATTTCCTCTGAAAATCGGCCGCGACCTTGCTTCTAATTCCTCTCTTCAAATCTTCGTATCATCATCTCCCATACTCCGATCCGGTCTTTTGGGGGCCCATCAAGACCAGGGAACAAAAGAGCCTTTTCCACCTCACTTGACAACCACGTCAACCGGCGACTCCGCTTCCCCGTTCATTTACGCCTATCTCAGGCTTAAAATAGACGCCGAGTCGCCGAGAATGACGGCGTCGCCCCAGGCAACGGCGTTGGTGTCGTCGCTCCCGTTTCCATTCCGGCCGTGCTTTTGTTGTGTGGGGCCGCGACGCCAGCGCCCCCTCGCCGCCGCTGTGTTGCTACGTGTTGCGCGCTTTTATAGCGTATACGCTTCTCCTTGCCTTTGATTTGTTGCTGCGGGAACGCCGAAAAAATGATGCCGAGCGTTTGACGGATTGCCTCCGCGCTCCAACAACCCGGAGCCGAAATCGAATTGAAGATAATTCTGATCCTCTGTATTTTTTCCCCCGACATGTCGTCGTGTGACACCACCGAAAACTGCCTCCTTCGCTGACCAATTGTTTCTTTCCCAACCGCAGCACACATACGCTCCGAACACCGTGTTTCCGAAGCCGACTGTCATGGCTTCGCGGTAGGCCAGCCTCTTACGCTTTTTTATATATTTTCTGTCCTGTCTTTACCCACCTGTGGTGTGTGGCTTTCTGTAAACGTGACTTGTTGTCGTTGTTGCTGTAAAAGACATTAGGGCAGTTTTTTGGAAACTGGGACAGTCCTGATTTGAGTTCCCCCGGGTCGACGTTTCCACCTCCACCCCACCACTACGCCCCTCCACACCTCTTTCTTGGCTTGACCCAGACCGGAGCAACTTGTTGCACGCCATACACCAACGGAATTAACAAGTGAAATTAGGCAGTTTCAGCGTTCGGATTAAAACGTTTGCTGAACTCTCCCGTGGGCTCTGTTTTATTAATAAAGGACGCGGCGGATTAGGGCGCAAAATCGATGGGGCTGCTAGAAACAATGGGATCCGCAGTAGCGCAGCATCGATGCTCTGATCTGCTCAGTAACCTTCAGTAAATATAAATGCCATATGGTTGGGAGGGGAGGGGAGAATGGTAGGGGTAAATCCATCGGAGTTATTCTAGTTCCACTTAATGGAATTTCCGTTAGGTTAGGGATAAGTTATTTGGCAGTGAATTTGGATGATTTATGGGCATCTGATGTTGCTCGATCGGAGCTCCATTAACACTTTTGGTCCAGAATAGTATGGATCGCTTGTGACATAAGTTTCCCGGGGAAGATTACGTCATTTACTTGATGAGGATGCAGTTACTTGTTTATAGAGACGATGACGTCACTTAGGAAGGGATATGACGTAACTTATTTGATGAGGATGGTGTTAAGGGTTTTGGAGAAGATGGCGTCACTTAAGGGGGATTACAACCCTATCCCTTTCAATGGGTAAACTTGCAACAACACTCACAGCTAAACAAAAAGAGATCAAATTAAAATAAAAATTGTTTAAAATAGCTTGATGGATCAGCAAGTGCATCATATTGTTGTTTTTTCACTTTAAAGTGGTAGATTTTTTAAAATTAATAAATAAGTTTGAACAATGTCCGTTAATTTGCACATGCTGCCAGCACGTTATCGGACATTTCTCAAACTTATTTATTAATTTAAAAAAAATCTACCACTTCATGATGCACAATATGATGCACTTGCTGATCCATCAAGCTATTTTAAACAATTTTTATTTTTATTTAATCTCTTTTTGTTTGGCTGTGAGTGTCGTTGCAAATTTACCCATTGAAAGGGATAGGGTTGTAATCCCCATTAAATAGGGCTCCACTTATTGGGGAGGATGACGTTACTTTGGCGATTATGACGTCACTTAGTTGATAAAGATGGCGTTACTTGTTTAGAGAAGATGAAGTCACTTACGTGGGAAATATGACGTCATTTAACTTGGGGAGGATGGCGTCAATTTCTTTGGGAGGATTGCTTGACGAAGGTGACGTCACTTGGCATACGGATGCCAGTTGGGGCACAACAGATTTTCGGTTGGCCTAGGATTAACGGGGTCGTAAATATAGCTCAGTCAAAGTTAGTAAGTTTGCAAAATTAGCGTAAAAATGGGTTTACCTAGCTAAATTCTTTTAAAATGGCCCACATTTTGTTTCAGTTTAACTGCATCTGAATTTATGTTACGTTAAAAATTAACTAGATAACACAAGGACAAGATGGAAGTGCATTCTGGAATGGATAGCCTAGATTACAAATTGGGTCATGAATATAAGTAGTCCATTATGTTTGTCAGCATATAGACGCCAGAATAAAGAAGTAAACTCAAATAAGTGTTTAATAGCATCTGCACTATGTATGCAATTACACAAAGATGGTTATGATTGATACCTGTAATATAAAAACTTTAAACTATATCCATGTTCTAACAAATTAAGTAATCATTCCTAAAACTTTAAAATTCCGCTAATGAGGAATGATAATTTCACATGCTCACGTCTGCATGAATTTTAACAATGAACCATTAACAATAATAACGGATTTTTACGAGGGTGGTCAAAATGTGTTGCATATTCGTTTTATTATTCGAAAACCAGATGTCGTACAAAAAAACGGAAATAGCCATTTTAATGACTAGGAAGTTTGCTATTTTTCAATGCAGGACCCGAGTTTGTTGGCACATTTATCCCAACGTTTGATGAGATTGTTTATACCCCTCTCTCGTAAAATGCGTTATGTTGGCTATGCAGATATTGCCGAACCGCAAGTTTCACACCATCGTCTGTTTGGAATTTTTGACCACTAAGTGATCCTTTAGTGGACCAAAGAGATGAAAGTGGCTTGGTGAAAGGTCGGGACTGTATGGTGGATGTTTCAATGTTTTCCACGCAAACATGTTGTTCTTGTGGGCTGTCGCATTGGGCAGAATGGGGATGCGCATTGTCATGCAGTAGCACAACTTCATTCATGTCCAATACACATTTGTCATATGGACAGACATTGTCACCATAAGCTCCTAACATTTCATTCGGTTTCATGCCTTTCAACACTGAAAAACGAATAACACTTAGTTGTTCCTCTCACGTGAATGCTTTCAAGTGATTCGCCATTTTGTTTTTGATAGTGTGTTCGAAATTCTGCATGCATTGTGGCGCTATGTAGTAACCTAAAACCAAATTCCCTGCTCTTTAAAATGGCTATTTCAGTTTTTTTGTACGACATTTGATATTTGGTTTTCGAATAATAAACGAATATGCAAGACTTGTTGACCGCCCCACGTAATTTCGAAACATGATGTAAATTGCATGCCAGCCAGTCATAAACTTATCTTGAAAAAAACAACCACTCTGGAGTAATGTTTATGAAGTCCTAATTGTTGCTTTATTTACATAACAATTACAAATTTAATAATAGGGTTTAATGAGTGAGTTATGTTCCGAATCCTTTGGTTGAAGGATATAGATTGATGTTGTAAATTTGTTTATTATTCTCGCCACCACAAGATGTATGGATTATCAATTCAGACTTCGGTCTGTATAAATTTGGTAGCAGGAGATAGGTTTGGTAATGTTAGTGATCACCATGGAAACGACCTGAAACCCGTTTCGAGATCGTTGAGAATTGCAACTCTGAAGAGACTTTTTTATTCGAAATTTTTCATTGTAAAAACAGCGTTGACAGATTCACACATTCACGGCGAGATAACATAGTATTTCATGTTGGTGACACCTTTGAGGTGAAGCCCCCTCTTTGAGTTTGATACTCGAAGGAACTGTCTGTAATGACTGATGTAATAGGCCTGTACGTATGTATGTGTTGGTCTGTACCGGCTATGCAAACATTTTATTACTGTTTTAGACATTATTTTAAATGTAAAACTTAGCATGACGGAAAATTAATCATCTGTCACTACATTATACGTTTTGTGGGATGTTAAACTACTCTATAATGTATTCTTAAATAATAATAATAATGCACTCCATTTTAAAATTATGCCAAGTTTGCCACAAATATATTTATGAATATTTGTACAGAATATTACTACAAAAATGTGAAGAAAATAGTATAGAAAATTCTATATGATGTTAGTTAAAATTTACTGTTAACATAATTTCTAACATTGAAGTAAAACCAGGATTTCCCGAGACCTGAAAAACATGAAATTGTCAAGGAACTTGAAAAACATGAAATTGTCAAGGAACTTGAAAAACATGAAATTGTCAAGGAACTTGGAAAATCTTGAATAGTTAGGGAAAAATCAAGGAAAATGATTTATTTTAAAAAGTCACCGAAATACACCGAAATAATACATATGCTAGTTATTGGTTGACACATGTCCTATAGAATTGAGGAGTTACATTTTGGAATGATGCAGGGAATTCCTTTATTATAATCATTGGATGCAAATCTAAAAATTTAAAGTTGTTTTTTTTTTCAATCTAAATTTTAGAAAATATGCTTTTAGTTTCTTTTTGAAACTTCTGTTTATAAACTGTAATTACCAGTAAATATAGCATTTTCAATGGTCTGGGAAGTTAAAATTTAATTTCTGGGGAATCATGAAAACATCTACTACATAGTTAGTATATATCGAGTAGATGGTTTAGCTTCACGTTAAATATTTCTAAACCGTTTTTAGCAAGAGTTAGATGAAATCGTTTACGGGAATCTTAAGAAATTTTGAATGTTATCTCTGGAGCCCTGGGGATAGAACCGTATATAGAGCATGTCTTGTACCCTCAAGAATGTAAAGGCAAAAAAAAATCCATTTTTTTGTCTGTAAGTGAAATTTCAAACGTACGTTACCAGATCCTAGCCAATTTTCAATAGGCCCGTGTCCCCACATTCGTACAAATTCTTGGAAACGTATTCTACCATTTTCAGGGGTAATTGGTAGAAATAAGCACCAAAAATAAATTTCTCAGATCTTGAGATTCAGTTTTCGTAATCTTATCCTGCGCACATAAGAAGTAAAATGAGGTCGTAAACATGTTTTATAGCAAATTTTCTCCACGTCTGTTTACTGCCCAAATGAAAACACCAAACCAACCGCAAAATCGATTTAAATAAAAATGTAGCGTAGTGTTATTTTCATTTTTTTCCATGTTTTCATAATTTAGTGCGTTCCGGATTCTTGGACCACATCGGGGAACGTAAAACATGGTCCTATTATGTGACTGGTTGGTCCCATTAACCGTACTTTAAGAATTTTATGCGAATATTCGGTTCTTGATCATTCGGTCCTAACATTCAGTGGTCCCTTTAAATTTAATGCACTGTATTTAGTGAAGACATCGTGTTGCCTCTTATAAAAATTAAAATGTATTGTTTTTGTTTCGATAATGCATTATGCTTTGACAGTTGTGGTTAAACATGAGGGGGAGGACACAATATGGGGGATACAAGTGTTGCGTCATACCACCTCCCCACATCGAAACGCCCATAGGCTGTAGCGTTTGTTGCCACGCAACCACATGTTGGATTTGACATTTTGCAATTTTGAACACTTGTTTGCTACTGAATCCATTTACCGGTATTGAATTCCCGTTTTCTTATTATAACCTCCGAACACCGAAGCATGATTTGTGGGATGTGCAAATCGTAAGCTAAGGAATAGCTACGCTGCAGGCAACACGTGGTATATGTTTGTATGACGTCATAGTTTTTTTTTTTTTTAAACCGTTACCACGTAACCGCACCGAAACGAATGGATTCATTAGTTTTGAAGTACCGGAAGACAGGAATGCAACTACTTCACATTGCTTAGAAACGATAGACGACAGGTTGAAATTAGGGGCTCGGGCTCATATATGCATTCTCAGATTATTTAGTCAAATTTTCCAATTTATGAGCGAAACTTATGCTTTTTCCTACGCCAGATACTAATAGTTTATAGGGAAAAAAATTAATAACGTATTTATTTTCTGTTTATTATTGATTGGTAATTATAAAATTTACAAAATTAATCCCCTTTTTTTAAAATAACAATTTCTGAAAAATATGTGCAATGCTGTCGCCTATTCTTGTTGATCAACATACTGCAGAGGTAAATTTTTTTGTTGAATGTACAGGTGTGTTTACATCTCATTAGCCGTATTTTTATTTTGACGTTGGACTACGGTTTTGTTAGCGTTATTAGGGTGCAAATTCAGCATAGGCGGTGAAACGGAAGTGTTACTTCGAATGTAACGGCCAACGGCTGGCACGGCCGGGTGAATGTTATGTAACGGCTTAAGAGAACTTTAAAATAAAAGTGCAGCGTGTCGAAGGATTTCTTGAGATTTGCTAGCAAACGTAAACCAGATAAACTACCAGAAGACCTTCATTATCAAATGCGGATTAAGTTTAACCCTCGTTATCAAATATGGATTAAGTTTTTTTTAGAGAATGTGCACATTCGAAGCAAATGCTCATGATCTTATTTATTTAGCGGACTTAATGTACTTTTAACATATTGCACATGATCATTATGTAGGGGCCATTCATAAATTATGTCACACCTAGGGGGGTGGGTGGGTTGCTTGTTTTTTGTGAGAATTGTGACCAAGGGGTGGGGGGGGGGGAGTGGTTCGGTAATGTGACATCACACAATCAAAATTTATTTCAAACGGTAAAAAATATGCGATAATTTATTTTTTGATTTTTTTAACATTTGAAATTTTGAATAGCAGTCGGAAAAAAAGATTTGGGTCCTGTAGTGACTTAAAACTTTCTTCCCAATAAAATTAAAAAAAGAATATAGCATTATTAAAAAATAATTGGGGGGGGGGGTAATCGACGGGTTGTGACATCATTATGGTTGGGGTGTAGTGAAATTTGTGACAATTGTGACAAAGGGGTGGGGGTTGTTAAAAAAAAGGGAAAAAAGTGTGACATAATTTTAGGATCACCCCTGTATAGGTTTTCAGTTATTGGCCAAAGATGTTAAACACTCATGCTTATGCTAATGCATCGATCATCGATCGATAGATTGGGTTGTGAATCTGGATTGACCATTTGGCAAACTGTTATTAAAAGTAGGCAAACCTTGCATGCTGTTGTGTCTGCAAGTGAAACTAATTTTCGTTTACAAGGGGTAGCCAACCCTAATGTTATGTGGGGACAGGGGTTACATTCACTGTATTATTTATCAATCTTGGAGATAATATCCACTCTCATGTTCTAAGGATTCTAAGGCCCGTATCACAGTTGCTCAACAAACTGAAGCTCAAGTCACATCTCTTCTAAGCTGCATCTCAAGCTTAAGCTAAATCTTGAGATGACACCCTGCCACAGTTGCAGTCTCGCATTTGGCTGTCTTGAGCTCGTCTTGGCAATTTTTCTATGCAGCTGTGGTGTATGCATCTGGGAATTGAGACACAGCTCAGTTTCAAGCTCATGCGATTTGAGCAACTCTGGTACGGGGGTAAATGTATTCATGCATGATTTATGTTTGCTATATTGAACTTTGCATATTTCTGTAACTAGTATCAAACAAAATCCATTTTCTTAATAAATGTTAGGAAATACCGAATATGTACAGGTCACACTCTATGATAATACTATTGTTAAATTTCATTGTTTTTGGAATTTTTACTTTTTATTTTCATAACATAACCTGCAACAATGTGTCCTATAACTATGCAGCAGAGTAGCAAGCACGCTATGGGGTGATTCATAAACAACATGGGCAGC
>JAQGAE010002072.1:0-19419 GCA_034696685.1 Julus scandinavius | reverse complement strand
GCCGGGCCCAGGTCTCCCTTATAATCCTTCTCCACCCCCTGGTGGCGACCCGGGCCGGCGCGCGCCAACATTCCATAACCCAACAACGATCCCACAGGGCGCATACCCCGCATTCCCCGCGTTCCCGCCATGCGCGGGAACGCGCGGAATGCCCCAATCACCCCATCCACGGGAACGCCCCCTGGGGGATCGTTACAAGTGTCTGTTTTTTTTCCCCTTTTATAACCAAAAAACTTAACCAATGTTGTCTCTGTTTCTCTCTATTTTTTATTTTACGAAAGATGCATTCACATCATCATTGAATTTTTATGGTTGAGTGCCATTTCACATAGATTACCATGCGATGGCAGAATTTTGGATTTTTGGACAAATATTGGAGTATCTGTCCACAAATTTTTATATATATATTTGACGATTATATAAGTTACAATGTACACTTAATAAGACAAACCTTAATAACATGCACATTTTAGTTTTCAAAATTACTTGATTATGATAGTAGCAAATTGAATACATTTTTTAACAAAGCATTATTAATTCAACCATGAAACCTCGTCAAGTTGTAAATTTTAGACTTTTGCATAAATCTGTGGTTCAGTTAATGTTAGTCATTAAACCATACTTTAATACATTTTTCGACGTAGTTAATGATTTATAAAAACATGAATTTCTTGTAGGAATCAAATTTAGCGCTTTTACTGTTTCCTAAACGTACAAACAGATGGCGCTGTTCAATAATCTCGTAGCCTCCGGATACCACAGGGGGGCGTTGTTCCATCAAAATGTGTCCTGTTGAGGACTTTGCGCGTAATTTTTGGACCGGACCAGTATATCAGTTCCCCATGAGCGAAGATTTCAAGTAAAGGTTTTTAAGCGATCGGAAATGTCCTTTCTGCTGGGCAAGTTTTTACAGTCATTTCAACGCAATGCGTTCACTTTATTCATTAGGTTTCGCGATGTTCTCTACAAGTTGTTAATCGTTCTGTTGACATCCACTATCATTGTGTGGCTGTCAGTATTTCTGTACGGAACTTTTTATTACACATATATGCCAGCAGTGTCACACATCAAGCCCGCACATTTACATTTTAGGTAAGTTATTGACGTCTGATGACAATTTTCTTACGTATAACCGGTGAGTTGACCCAGTGTTTGTTGGGGAGCTTCACAGCGCCTCCATTGATTGCATTGTGTATCTCTAGTTTATCCCACTAATGAGACTATATGACAAAACGTATTGATTATGGAAAACCTTGAGATTGATTATAGTTTTCACTGGGTTGAAAAATTATCTTCATTTCAGCTAGATCAAGATAGACAGGAGGTAGATGTGGTAATAGGTTAGCCATGGTAACTAGTGCAATGGCTAATACGTGTATGGGGATAAGCCCATCTCGCAATTGGGATTATGGCTTGGTTTGTTTGTGAAATTTTTGAAAAAAGATTTGGTATATAAATACGGAGACTCGAGCACGGTCGCGCAGCCGATTTGAGGTGGAACTATCTGGGCATTTGCCTGGAATCAACTCTCGAAAACTGTGGAAACCATAGTCGAGGCCCTCGTCTCCTGAATGAAAGGTCAATAGCTTGGTATCTTAATGGAGATGAACACTTTCCATGAAGTCTGTAGCGAGCTAGGTAGCTTAGTGCTAAGACCGAGGTTTGTTTTCTGGCTTAATTCTGCTATCCTTACTGGTTTTCGCAGTTTTCTACAGTTTTTTATACTTTCCAGGCCATTGCCAGGTTATATAGTTCCTCTAAACATTGCCCGTGATCATGCTCCTTTCTCTATATTATTCTGGTTCCTCTTTCATTTGCCTGTCTTGTGCATATACAGTATGGCTTTCCCTATCAATTGTGGGACCCTCTATGGCCTTAGATGTCTTTGGGCCTTTGTACTCCCACCAAACAACCAAGCAGTAAGTTTCGAAGTTAACTTGTTTAGATTTGGTACCAAATTGGCAAAACCTTACGGCAGCATAACTTATTTGCGTATATTTGCATTTAATAATGTTGATGTCAAAGTGGACATGTACAGAGTATGCAAAATCAGGCTTTCTTATACTAAAATATATTGCGCAAACTTTAGAACAGAAATTTCTGCTAGAAAATACTGATTTATGTGATCTTGGTTATCTAATCGATTTTATATAGGCCTACATGTACTGACACTGAAAAGAACAACTGCAAATCATTTATTCAAGTTAAATGCAGAGAATAGTTTTCCAAAAGCGTTTTGCTGTTTTAGTTTATTTTCAGTTATATTAGTTTTATGTCAAATCATATTTTGCATGTAGTGTGCACAAATGGCAATACTTGCCGATTGTTAATTTTGCCGAACCAGCTAGCTGGCTAACTATGGTTTTTATACTAGTCAGGTTTACAAATGGTCAGGTTATTTCATAATTATGGCAATTGGTATTGCTTCCAAATGTGCTGGAGAACAAATACAAATACAAGAAGCCATCAAACCGGAGAATCTAAACAGCCGTTTTAATTAAGGTGAACAAAAAAATAATTAGCAT
Source organism: Julus scandinavius (assembly GCA_034696685.1). Classification (NCBI taxonomy): domain Eukaryota; kingdom Metazoa; phylum Arthropoda; class Diplopoda; order Julida; family Julidae; genus Julus; species Julus scandinavius. Next base: position 16,894 of record JAQGAE010002072.1, on the reverse strand, counting down.
GTCCTTTAAGAACCACGAGAAAACTTAAGACTGCATAAATTAGAAAAAAAAAATCCAATTCCAATCCGTGAATGTAAGCCACATGCAAAAGCTATTGTTCAGCAATAAAAATGTGTCTCGGCTGTTGCGTACGAACCTAGTAAGTAGAATAGCAAATAAAAAAGATTGTAGGATATAAGAATGTTAATAGTCGCTGCATCTATTAAATAATTCATGAAATGTACAGTACAAGTACGTCATGAACTTGTTGCACCAATGAAATTTGTAAATAATTATGATCCGAGTTGGAATTTAAGGTTTTACTGAATAAAATGGCATTGGTTAATGTTTTATTTTACTAACTTTTAACAACAGAGTTATTATTCCTGCATTGATAAAAATTAATGCTTGCTAACGTTTCATCCCCTTGTCTTCTAAGAATTGGGTAGTTTACCCCCCTGCCACATGGCACTCTTGTGCTGACTGTAGGGTAATAAATTGAATTGAATTGAATCAATTCGGTTTCATATTTCCCAGTAAATCGTTGTATAATAAATTTGTATACGAAATTATGTCGAACTATTTATTAAAACGTGGGAAAATATTAAACTGATGGTAAAACACAGCATTGATAAAAAAAACAGAAAACATATATCCACTTTTGTGGGCATTATTTATTTTTATTTTTTGGCTCTTTCCTACAAATGGTTCAATTCAGGACAATGAACTACAGGCCAGCACAGAATTGCAAGAAATCTTAATACAGATAAGATAAGATTAGATTTCCCCACACTATGGGGCTCAGTCCATCTGGCCATATGCTGGTCAATGGTCACATGGAGTGTTCTTGAACGGGTGGCAGTGGTTGTGGGGTTATTTTGGACCTTTGCTGACCATGTTGCTAATCTATATCAACCACAGGGCGAAATGTGGATCTCAGATAATAGGAAAGGGGTTAGGAGGGCAGGGTCATGCAATATGAAGGGATGGGGTGTGATTTTGGTTTGGTAATCACTATATCAGGGTTCAGGCAGAAAAAGAGTATAGTAGGTGATGTCAACTCCAGGGGTTAGTTTTGCATAATGGACAATTAGTTTGAGAAACACTGTTTGGGTCAATATGCATATGCAATTTTTTTGAGGAAGAAACGGATCTTTAGTTGTAAGTATGGTTGAAGGGCAAAGCTTAATGGAAATTTGAATACAGTAGAACCTGGCTAAATGGGACTGCTGAAAAATATGCTTTTAGAGAGGTTATTTATTTACACAGGATAGATTTAGACAGGTTCTACTGTATCATAAATATCTTATAGTCTGATTATTTCAAGCATTTTTTAAAAATTTTGGAAGATTTTGTAAAAATATTATAATCAATAGATTAGTAGTTAATAATAACTAGTTTAGAGATATAGCCGTAAGAGATATCCATAAATTGCCGATAACATTAAAATGGCATTTGAGAAGCAATATATAATTTCTGGTTGTTATGTTCAAGTTTTGTTAGTTTTAAGATAAAATTTAGTGGAACATAGAATTATCAGAGTTGATGTAGACAGATACTCCCACGAATTACTTTAAATTCCAATAATACGGATTAAGAATAAATTTACAACTTTTTTCATAATTTGTATTGATTTCATCAGTTTAAAATATTTGTTACATAAAACAATGAAAAATGCACGTTTGCGCTTTTTTATTGTAGGAATGTACATGTATTTGTTGTAAATATATAATATATAATGTATATGTAATATATGGCTCAGATGATATGAACACTTGGATAATTGGGACTCGTCTAAGCATGTAATGATCTGTTGCAGATAAGATACAAAAAAGACTAATTTTAGAGATTGGTCACCATTTGTCCATTATTGTATGAGAAATTTCAAAAACTCGGTATTGACTCCTTATGTTGCTATAACTACACTATACATTCATGCAGTTGAAAACTTGTTTTTCACTCGTTATTAATAACTGTAGGCATTATCATGCACTTTTATCATTTATACTGCTGTGCTATATTTGCTCTATTAAAACATACTTGTATGCTTTGCCTTGTACAAGTTATAGAATATGGTGTCTAAAATGGGTAAACGTGGCCAGCGACAACCCTTAGAAACCATTAATTAAATCAGCAGCAAGCCACCAATTCCAATGAACAGTAAATTGGAAAATGATAGCATGGATTAAAGTTGCGCCGTAATAAACAAAAAAATTGAGAGAATTAGCGATAAGGCACGCTGACTAATTTTCTTTCTTGATCTTTGACATTTCAAGTTATTAGAACTCATAGTGTTTTCCTCAAGTTTTATCTAATAAGCCAATTAAAACAACTGGCATCAAGTGCCATTTCATAAATTAAAAAATACCAATGTAATGGCGAATTTTGAACCAACTTAAATATTGATACTCAATCTGTTAAATTTAACTAAACTGTTCCAAATAATTTTACCTTAACAGTCTGTTTTTTTTTTGTTTTTTCGCATCAAATTACTCGTATAATTAATGATGTTTGAAATCATTTTTTTATTGAAGTCCTTGAATTTTTTTGTTTGCTAATGAATGGTTTTTACATTGACAGCTATCATGTAATAAAGTAAAAAGTTCATGGCTTTTGCACAAAAAAATTAATTAGATTGATCGCATTTTTAATCTTGGTTCATAAACTGGTGGCTATCACACTGGATACTAAAGTTAATGTTGCTGGCAATAAATTTGTTATTGGAAATTTTTTTTAAAACATGAACCATCTAGTATATTGTGCAACAAATATCTTGTATGCCTACTGTTTGCTGTTACAAAACAAAACTAGATAAAACTGCATGATATAGGGGAAGATTTCTGTAAAGTGGAATTTAATCACTGAAAACATGCTTCCTGTCATGTCAATTTTGCATTTGCAATGTCGATTGCACATCATGATTTTTCTCACGAACATTGGGGTATTTGTTTGAGATTTTTTTAAAGAATATATTGTTTTGAGATAACATTTCCGGGGATGCATTTTTGATATCACACACTGCACGTACAGGTCAAGGTTAATATTTTATGAAGTGAACATACGTATTGGAAGGCCTCCAAAAAATACGAAATTGATGTGGAAATTAACCTACTTTAATTAATCTCGTCAGTACCAGTTATTTCATTTTACTTGTTTACACCCATCTTATCCATCCGGGTTAGCAGTTGGAAAATGCAGATCTTACATCATGTGCATCATGCAGTAGTCTTGACGTCATCATTTCCGAAATTCTAAACTTTGGTTATCGTGCTTCTCTTTCATCTCAAATGGACGAACCGATAACTCTAAGATAAACCTTGAGTCTGACTAAATCGTTTGATAGATTGTGTTTAATCTACAATCCCTGGAAAGCATTCCAGGGAGGTACAGAGAAGGAGTCCATCTTTGCACATTTCCTGGAAATGTTGTGGAGATTAGCTTCTGAAGAGGATGTGTTAGGAAATTAAAAGTTTAATATCTAGTGCCGACCCGGGAAAAAACAAGGCATTAGATCTAAAAACATGATAAATGTATAAGAGATGATTCTTGTTTCTACATGAAAACAAATTAGGACATTTTGCAGTTTATCTCAATGAACAGATCTTGAAAAGTTTATTGAACTTTGCATATAATTTATGTCATGAAATAGACAGGACAAGACTTGCAAATATTGTTGATGAGGTTTATTGATGAAGTTTTGCAAGTTCGTTACTGGTATAAAATATTAAAGTCAGAAAAATTGTACTTTTATTGATGTGACTATTTTGCAAGTGCATGTTATTTATAGCAGCCTATATTATTTGCCTCGTAAATAATTGCAGTTGTGAAAATATGGTGAAACTCGTAGCTGATTCAGTAATGTCTCCATTAGAATGAAAAATTAGGAAATATTTTGTGAAAATTAATAATTAACTGCTATTTATTTTTAATATCTTGATATGAGTTTTGTGAAACGTGTTGTATTGCATGCCTGTGTGGCGACCTCCAAACCTGTTTGATCAGATGACATGCAAATTCAGAAATAAGCTGGGAACAATTTAGAATTTTTGATATTCAACTGTGGGGAAATTACAGGGCTTTTTCATTTAAAAAAAATTATAATATGTCGAATTTTAATTATTTTTCATGAAAACATTTACTAAAAATGCATAGTTTACTTTTTTTGTGCTCTATATTACTAGTTGGTGCCAGAGTGAGTCACTATGTTCATTTCCATCAGCGAATGTCACACTAGTCAAAAAGGGCCAGGAGCAGGCAAGTCTTGTTTTATCTATTTTCTCTAGTTTAATAATATGTATGATTTGTTAATTTGTTTCATTTCTCTCATCTTCAGCTTTTAATGCGTGGCCAACAGTACAAGGTTTACCTTGACCTTGAAATGCCAGAGTCGCCTGTAAATCAACAATTAGGTAAGTAATCAAGCCTGCATTTCCAATACGGCACTGACCAAAGTTCACCGATGCAATAGGCGTTGTGTTACAATCGGCGTCATGACGCTGTTGAAAAGGCTACTTCTAGAAAATATGTTGCATCAATGAGAACTGACGATTTTCATTATTGTTTTCTGTCTGCTGTATTTAAGGTTTCTAAATTCGTGTACTTTCAGGGATGTTTATGGTTAAAATCGCTTTTTCGAGTAGGTCAGGTGAAATCGTTCACACATCTGCAAGATCAGTAAGTTATATAATTGTACGAAGGCATTTATGGAAATATAGAAATTTCTTAACTATATTCACCATATGAGGGTGTGTTATGAAATTTCTGGCAAAAATCTTTGAACATTTTTGTTGGATTGTGTTAAATTTGGATGTATTAACCAAAGTACAATGCCCTTTACCAGGGCAAATTTACAAGATTGAAAAATAACAAACTATAACAAAATTTGATACTAACTTTTTTAAAAATAAAAATATCTTCTAAAATCTTTTTCACTAAAATGTACATCATTATTAAAAAATGAAAACTGATTTAGGTGGGCGACATTGTAATTGCACTGTCCAATATTTTGTTTGCTTTTTGATGTTTTAATTGTACAAATACAAACTATCATTGGGCTTTACATAAATTTCATGCTTTCATTTAACTCCATATTAGTAATTGATCTGACTTTAAATATAAAATTAAAATGTGATTATCTTCCTATCCTTAGGCCATGCTTAGGTACAAGTCATCTTTACTACGAACAATTAGTACAGTATTTTTTACTCCTCTCCTACTCATGGGATCAGCAGAAGAAAAGCAGCTAATAAGTGTTGAACTGTGCGATTTTTATGAAGAAGATGCTGTAAGTTTCCAGTAATTTATTAACTATTATTTATTCATATGAATTCCATACATTTATATTATTGTCCAAAAAGATGTTTTACAATTACATTAATTTTATATGTTGTTTTTTTGTCCTAAAATTATTGTTTTTTATTACATAGGCAAGGCCAGCAACAACAGTACTTATTGAAATTCAGTCGAAAAACGTGGAAATCTATTCAGCTCAACTACGAATTTATGCACACTTCACCGGTTTAAGGTGGGAGCATTTGGAATGTTTAATTTTTTTGTAAGCCCTTCAATTTTAGTTTTATTTATAGCCAGTATAGATTCTGCCTGCCTCATAACATTTCTGTTGATATGAAATATTGTATATAAAAAAACAAGAGAAAACTTTTTTAACTTGTCTATAACAATATCAGACTTACATATTTGCGATGAGACCTTGAAATTGTAAAGAATGGGCTTTGGAATCCTTTTAAATATGCTTGAATGTTTCCCAGCACATTTTCTGGATGCTTTTTACATATTTGTGCATGGTTTTAGATAGTGCCCATCTTTTATAAGTCTGAATTTTTATATTATTCCATATATCATTGCCAGTATTTCTAGAATTGGGCATCTTATTTTTTATCATGAAACCAAGGTTAACATACAGAATAGCAGATATAAAGAGCAGTGGTTGTGGTTGTTACTCTATTTTGTCATTTGACTGCAAAATTCAGCAATTCTTACTTATAACACCTCGTTTTCCAGATACCTCATGTTTCACTGGCCGGTTTTGTCAGCCATCATTGGAGTTGGCACAAACTTGTTCTTCTTGTCCATTGTGGCCTTGCTGTCCTGGTACCGATATCTAGTGTCGCATGAATCACACGAAGTTGTTGTCAGAGTGGGCTTCGACGATTCACGTGTGAGAAGCATCGAAGAAAGACGATCGCAAGTTAAGGAGTTCCTCCTCAGAGAGAAACAAAGTAAGATGCGAACATGTAAACGTTGTTAACAGAACAAATAGTAAAATGAAAACATCTTAAAAAAATGGCATATGACGAAACGATCATTTTTATTGAACATCAAATGGAGTAAAATTATTAAATTTTGAGTTGATACTGGTATATATTTCAAAGTTTTGGGTGTGGCCATTACACTATTAAATATGGTAATTTACTTCCAAATTTTTAACATTTTGGTTTTTTTTATTCATATTACGCTAGAAATTAAAGAAACTTAATAAACAATTGTTATTTGTAATATCGTTAAGTTTTAGCGAATGTTACGTTTTATGTTGTTGTTCAGTGTTTGTTGTCATGTTTACGTTTGCTGTTTTAAGCTGCACATTCTTAGCGATTTATTCGTAATTTCAGGGCAAACTAAAATGAGGGCTTCCTTTTCATCGTTTGAAAGGCCTAGCGTAGTTCAAAAGCAGTTGCTTCAGGATTCGTTGGGTAGAACACACTCGTTGGAGTCGTTTCCACCCCCGTGTCCGAAAGATGCAAAGGATGGTCTCTATTCATCGCGGCCTTCTTCGTTTTCTTCATCACCTGTTAGGAAATCTGCTATTCCTTTATCGAAATTGGCTCTTAGCGACCAACTAAAGAGTATAAGCCTTCAGCAAAGCAAAGAGACTGGACTCAATGCAAGCTCCGAAAAAGGGATTGTTAGCGATGATGGCACGCAGGACGATGAAAATTCCATCGACCAGGATTCCATCAACGGAAGTTTTACGCTAGGAGATGAAGGTAAAATATATTATTTTGCCTTGTTAGTAGTAGCTGTAGGGACGCTACTTGTTAGCAGAACAGTTGAGAATAAGCTGATCCTATCAAATTTGTTATTTCTTAATAAGATATGATGAAGTATGTTTAAGTGAGTTAGTATTTCGCCTTATATTGTGTTGGTTATCCGTTAACTTAGAAAGTTGAAGTTGTTTTTATTAACTAACAGGGGTTCTTTAACTATTATTTTTGGTTGCACTTTATTTTCGTATGAAGTTAGACGATACATTTTTAATAATTTTTAACAAAAATTGCTTGTATAGTTAAATGAAATGTTTTTGGGGTAAATGCCAATCACATAGGTTTTTAGCGAAAAATAGCCTCACTGTAGCTTATAATAATGCCGATAGAATTTATGAAATTTATAATTTTGTTTATGCTTATTCAAAAATTATGTGAATTACTTGGATGCGATTTTGGACTAACAAACAAACAAACAATTCTTTGCATCTAGCATATTCTTTGCAATTTATTTTGTAACTTTTCAAATATTAGAACCCTTTATCATTTGTTTTAAAATTAACCAAATCTCCAAGAGTTATGCAAATTTCTTGCTAGTTATGTAACCTTGCACTTTGAACCTAATTGCGACCTTGCACACATAAAAACCAGATTAATGGTAACTCTTCTGATATTGATAATCTCTTGTTGTTCTAGTGTTCTCTCCAGAATTTGTATTCTGGGTGGGTAACAAATAATCACAGTAGACAAAAAAGTATGGAAGCACCCTATGTATATTTTTATGTTTAATGGTAAAATAATTTGCAAATAAATGTCAATCTCATTGTAATACATATCATATGTAATTGGATTTTTGGGGGCTTTATTCACAACTCGTCGTTTCTCCCTTGATGTTAACTTGCACAGGAGCCTGTTGTTGGTTTGTTTGAGACTGTTCCGGTCTTTTTATATATTTTTTTTTTGGATTTTACACACTGCTCCACATGTTATTTTTAGTTCTCTTTGTGATTTGCCACTTTCACTTAATGTAATAACACGTTCTCGCTGTAGAGTTGAGCTCTCACGTTGTGAAGGTGTCATTATCAAATCATCATACATTATAACTGACCTCGTTGATTATATACTGCTAGAACACCTAGACACTACTATAATGATATGCAAACATTTAGTTCCTCATGTCCAAATTCGAAATACTTCACAAATATTGATCACGTTAGGGTGCTTCCATACTTTTTTTGCTGTTCTATGTTCATCTTTTCTACTTCTTGCCTATTTGTATTATGTTACACGGGCAAAACCTATCACATAATATACATATTACAATGAGATTGACATATATTTGCAAATTATTTAACCATTAAACATAAAAATATGGGGTGCTTCCATACTTTTTTTGTCTACTGTATAATGTAAATAATATTGAAAACCGTTGGTCCGTTATCCAGAATAGTTAACCGGGCAACCAGTAAAAACTGCCATGCCACATACTCGTACTAAAACATGTCACCGTGGTCTCTTAGATCGTTTTCATTTGTTGTGAAATCTGCATTATATATTTTTACAGAAGATGAGTCAAAATCGCAGGATGTAGAGTCAGCTGGAGAAGATTCTCTAGAAAAAGTGCCCTTAGATTCAACGCGGCTAAGGACCCGCTCATTCGTGGAAAAGATTAAGCACTGAGACTTACATACAACTGTCCTCACGTTGAAAGTAGAGACTTTAGGTTAGTATAAGAATTCTAAAGTTGTTTTCAATCAAACTTACATGGACAGTTTTCATGATTTTAAACCCACAACTTCGCTGATCTTCGGTATGATGCAGTTTGCTCGCATTTTTGTCCTCAGTCATTTTTATCGTCGGGATGTAATTTTTTCTTCCCGTAGAGGGTACAGTTCAGAGTATTTATTTGTATGTTATTTTATTTTTGGAGGAGCTGCTTTGAGTGGAACGGACGACCGAAAGCATTTTTCACGAGGATGCCCTCTTACTGAACAAATTTCCCTAGTCTGCCCTCTTACTCAGTTATGGGCATTTTGATGCTTGATGTTCCGAGTACAAATACAAGCGCATTTTGCTGTTCTTGTAAGTCTGAAAACTGTTCCTCAGGTACTGGAGAGTGCCAACTCTCTATTTAAACTTTCCTCCTGATCATACCAATTGTATATTAACCGTACTGCAAAAATACCAAAGTTTAGTGAGATATTGAGAGGCAGGAAGGGGAAGATGACTTTGAACATACGTAGCATTACTTATCATATAATATATTGATATCTTCCATTATATAAATAATATTGATTTTATTGTTATTGTTTCCTTTTTTTTCTCCTCAAAATGGTTTTTTCCATGTTCTCGAGCTACCAGGCACGTGCCTGGTAGCTCGAGTTGTGCACACACAATTACTTGGTGAATTACGTGAACTTTCTTCGAATATCTTGCCCTTGATCATTTAAGGTGGACTTTGAGCATAAATATCTGCAATGGTTCCAAAGTTACTCCTGTTTTAAGACAATATTTATATTTCCAAGTCGAATTCAAAAAGTACATTAGCAAATTTATTCAAAAACATAAAATAAAGTTAGAAATAGTTCAAAACTTAATTTCATTTCACGTTTCATCTTTAAATGTTTCTATATTTACTTATTTCTTTAAATAAGCGCATGCTTTATTAATAATTATGAAATAGCCGTTGAAATGCAATAAATTCTTCTTCCTGGATTGAGCAAAAGAATCCTTTTCGCCATTGCAGATATTTTGTACAGAATGGGCATTTGAAGTTAAAGTACACTGCTGTTTTTATTCACAATGTGCTCAGTTTTCAGTTGATTTTGTTGCAGTTTGATTGCAATTAAAATTGAATTCTTCGACAGGAATTTTCTACCCTTGTTTTAAAAGCCATTCCTTCATTCCTGTTTCTCTAAGCATGCTCGACCTCGTCAACTTTTATAGTTTTTTATGTTTTATTGCTAAAGTTCATGAAGCTTGAATTGTAGGCCCAAATTGGTCGGTTTTGTCGTGTTTCAGTCAGTTCTTACTAGTCGTGAAGATCTGTCACGATTGTTTAGCATTTCTGTGATCTCCAGAAGGAAACTGACCTTTTAGGCATGTAAGTCAGTGTGAGCAGAATATAACTGCTTACGGGCCAATGAAAAAAACACAACACAATATTTAACAGTGATGGTGTGATGGTTTTAGTACCTTGCATGCCTGTGGTGATACTCTGTAAGTTTTGTACAGTGTTGTGTGTTTTTTTCCAAAATGTTGGTCGGCCAAAAAAAAATTTTTTTTTTCATTATTTCCCTCACTTTTGTTGTGATTGTGGTGAGAGAATAAAAAAAATTTCATTCATTTATTGACACAGCCTTTTATTCATCATAAATACTTTCATTTGCGATTAATCTGAATAACCATTTATTTAGGACTAACCTTTAGCCATAAAAACAAATTCTTATAATTTGGAAGCCGCTTAAATGGGCCAAAGAAGTTTTGATGATCATCACTAGAATTTAAATTAGAAGATGTATGATTGTAAAGACATAGTAATAACATCCCTGGTATAACTTGTACAAACATGTTCGACCAACACTGACGTCATATGGGGAAAAAGCCAGTTTACAAATCATACAAATATTTGTGTGGTAACATTTGAGCACGCTATAAATACGTGTAGAATTAAGAGTTGATGCAAAAATGCTTTCTGAAATTGCGTCATATATGCCACGTATTTCGACAATCTTCAAATAAAAATATTTCACAAGGCCACGCATTTAAAAGTACGTAAGCTTATGTAGATGATTTTACTCCCGTTTTTTTAAAAATATTTGTTTTATTTTCTTTATACTAATAAAGAAATACTTCAATAAGATTTTCGACATTATATGAGTCACGGATTTTAAAGCATTCCAATAAATTTGAGCAGTAGAAAATGAAGCCTTAATATCAAAATTTCCCTGATTTAAAATAATGTTTTAAATCACATGTGTTGGTTGAAGTTCCAGTAATGAGTATGTAATTCAGGATATAATTGTTATAATTACTAATGTTTTTCTCATTATTAAACTGTACTTCAGGATGTTTTTGAAATTCAGACATATGGATAAACAAGGATGTGATAGTATTAGGATGAAAGGTGTGGCTATTTTCCAGGAAAACGTAAGCATATTTATCATGTTTTATTGTATCATTTATTTGATTTTATTCTATACAGATGTTGCAATGCACCAAACATTGCTTCTCTGATATGTGCGGATTGCATTATGTTATTCAATTTCAAATTTTTTCCAAAAAAAAAAGGGAATATGCTATTATGATATGCATATTTACTTTTTTTTCAACACCTTTTCAACACCATCTTATTTTTGACGACTGGAGTGTTTAATATGTAATAGTCATCCTAATTAATTTCTAAGCCACCCATAACTAAATTCCATAAAAAATAAAATTATTTTTTCATATTTCTAAACAATTGGTATTATTTTTATAATTCCATTTCTCTTTTGAGCAGTTTTTAGTTTATTATAATTAGAATTGTTTCACTATGATCTGTCATATCATATTTGGTTTAAAAATATATTAAGACGTTTATATAAAATTTAAGCTTCAGCAATAACTTAAAAGAAAAAAAATTCCATTTTGAAATGCACTTATGGTTTCATTTCCAAATATCCATTATTAATTTTATAACTTGATCATTTTTGCCTTGGTTAAGTAACATTTCAATTTCTCTTGATCTTCCATCATATTTTGGCTTCAAAATTTTGAAAACTTCACCTAGTTTTCCATTATATTTATATACAAATTATTAAAAATTTTAAAAAAAAATACAGTCAACAGCACCCTGTATTCCCAGGCGGTCACCCATCCAGGTACTGACAGGGCCCGACGTCGCTTAACTTCGGGGATCGGACGAGAACCGGTGTTTTCAACGTGGTATGGCCGTTGACAACAGTCCAATCTTAAAATCGGAATTTGAATCTTTTTTTATGAATTTTGAATTTTTATTAGACTGTTACAGTCCTTAATTTTCTGTTAGCTAGATGTTTTCTAATTTGCATTCAAGTAATCGTCAACAATTCGGAGAAATAGCACATTAGTACCTGATTCGTGCAGATAGTCACGCACCAGGATTTACCCATCATTGAGGGAACGATTCACTGATAGGGGTGAAGGTCGCCTCAAAATGGGAAACTCCCCTTGTATTCGCGTCTAGGGCAATGCTCCAATGCCACGTTGAAGTTGAGGTAAATTCCCCACCTCTTTCGTCGGCTGCTGTAGCAAGAACACTTCCTTGTGAATTTCAACGCGGAGGCGATTACGCTAGTACGTACTAGATCGCACCCTCCTGTCAAATCGTCTACGTGCTTAGAAACAAATACGCTTCACTGGCTCGTGATGTGCCACGTATAATTTCGTCGCGAGCATATTATAGCGAGTTGCCAAGAGCACGTAGAACAGCCGCGAAACGTATGAATCAAAGTAAATCTATTATTATCAGTGTTCTACGAACATGTTCCTAGCCTACCATGTTTACGGTTAGAATGTGTACTGTTACGTGCTGCTTGGGGATCGTCTTGTTCGCCCTTTGCCATGGCCACGTGAGAGCATCAACAAGCGCGGACAATGAGCCACAGTCGACGGCATCGGAAAACAGCTGCTTTTGCCAGGTAAATTTCTGGGCGTAGAATTCCATTATTATGAGTTTGTTTACACAGCGGTTAATTAGCATCGTTTCTTGATGTTGTATTGTCGATTGTATACTTCCAGCTCCATGGTCAGATTGACGACTGCACCTGTAACGTGAACACTGTTGACAACTTCAACAACCTGAAAATCTCCCCTCGGCTTAGGAGTCTTCTTAGTAAGAATTATTTTAGGTTTTTTAAGGTAATTATACACCAAACTCGTTTATTTATTCTTGCTGGTGAACGTTGAGTTATGCCATATGGGGAACCAGTGGTTTTTCGTCCTCATTCCTTGGAATCTTTCATGGGTAGGGGACTTGTAATTTACGTCTTTCAACCAAGTGAGCAAGAACTAGTGCCTTAACTATCGCTTAACAAAACCGTGGTCTCAGGCTTGAGGGAGCTTCCCAAGGGCCGTAGAACCAGGTCGAGCCATATAAATCTGTTTTTCGGTATATACTAGGGTGCAAAATCAGTTGTGATGGGTATTGGGTCTCCTAATGGCTTTGTGGGTCCCAATAACACATTATGCTTATGGACCACAAAATTATAGTTACAGCACTGACAAGAACTAGTCCACCACCGTTTGTCTCAACGGTAATAAATCCGCAGGGGAAGTTTATCTTGTTCTCAGATGCAGTCTCCTAGAATTTTTGTGTGGCGATTTTTAATGTTGGCCTATTTTTGCACGCGAGAGATAAATACCAATGTCGCGGTTTTATGGAATTTCATTCATCCGAGAAATCGCCACTGACCCACGCATCATAGAACCGAATGTCAACTGTGCAACCATCTCGACCGCCGGTGTCGGCTAATATGTACGGTAGACCCTTGCTATACTGTAGATTCAGATAAAACGCGGTTGTACGATACCACTTCAAGCTCAAGTTATATCAAGTGATCACTGTATGTGTTTTTTGTTTAGTGCATGGATTGATAATTTATTTGTTGCTGTTCTTGACGTAATGCAGAATATGGTCCCCTAAGAAATATTGTGAGACATTTTATTGTGACAGAATGTATCAATTTAAAGCTAAGTGGCTTTAATTCAGAGGTGGATAGCAGTGCCGAAAAATTAATTCATTTTAAATATTTATATTAGACTGGCAACAGTTTGTGTACAAAAATCATTTTATAAAGATACATATGTATGATGTAGTCAGATGTAATTAAGACGAAAATATCAATACATTTCATAGCATATATGTACGTGGCATAGTTTCAGAAAATATGAGTTTAATAGGGCATTTAATCATATTAGCAGAAATTGATTAGCAGTTCGAATTGGCTCACTAACAGTTCTTCTGCCATCCATTTACTCTGAAATGTTTCAGCTGTTGTTACATCAGTAGCAGCTGTGTTATTTTTATCAACACAGTTGTCATTAATATAATTGTCTGTCCAGCCAGTCATCTCTGTTTTGTGTCTGAGTAGTCTAGACCATTTAGGTAATGTGAGCAAAAAATGGTTTCACTCAATATTGCTAAATAATGATAGGTAGTACGTATACTTCAGCAATAAGACAATGGCGGTGACACTTGGTCAGAATTAAAAAATAGGATTTTTTTTTCTAATTTAGTGAATGTTGGAAATTATTAATATTTTTATTGTTTTTTTGTAAAACAATTGATTATTTCAAATTTGTTTTTAAAAAACTTCAAATAACTGTTTTAAGATTAATCTCTGTTACAGGGCGATTTAAAAATTATGCCCTAATATGAAACTATTTTTAAGAATTTAAGACCATGCATTTATATTGATATTTTAAAATGTCTGTCTTATCAAATAATACAATCTAGCTTGATGATGTTTCAAAATACGATTTCAAAGTAGCTTGTTGTCCTACTTGTGAAATTCAGAATTGTAGCCAGGGAGATGGCATTACCTTATGATTGCTGGCATAAAAATGAAGCATCAGACTGTTTGTTTTGAATCATTATCAGTAATCTAATCTTTCATGGTCGTACTTGGGAATTCAAGAGTTTCCAGAAAACATGAGTATTCAAGGATTTTTCTAAGGAATGCAAAACATTTATTATTTATCTGTAAATTTATCTTGGTTTTCTGGTTTCCCGTTTAGTGGCTTCCATACCATTTTTGTGCTGTTATCATTATTGTAATCTATCATAGTTTTTGTTTATCAGCAATTCTTGTTTGCATAATCTCTTTCAAAAAGGTGTGACTGCAGCATTGTTTTGGTACATAATGATACTGTAATATTTGCAAGTGTTGTTTTTAATCGAATTGTAATTGTTCCTTTTGGGATTATCATATCAAGAAGCTAACCACCTCAGAGTTTGAGGAGGTCCTGTCTTTGTAATTTTATCATATTAATCGCAATTAACAAACGTGTCGAGATATTCAACTTGATGTGCATTTTACCATACCTTGATAAATGCACATATTTGCATTTGTTATTGTTTATTAGCAACAATCATACATTCATTTGATTTTGTTTTACTATAGGTAAATCTTAACAGGCCGTGTCCATTTTGGAACGAATATGGAAAATGCTCAATTCGGGATTGTTCCGTGAAGTCTTGCACCGAGGTAAAGCAAAAATTTATCTTAGTCACTTTTCATAGTTATGTTTTAAATATAGCAATCTATTTTAAATTTTACTGAACATATATTAACCGTATCGATTATTTCATTAGGAACAATTACCCGAAGGACTAAAAGCTGCAAATAATGGTCACATTAACAAGGTTTGTATCCTGAAAATACCTTCATTTTTTTGCGTTTTTAGAATACCTAGCTTGTCTTAATGCTACTGCTTTATTCATTTTAAATTTTATTAATAATTAGTATTCTAAAGAGGCCAATGAGGCTAACGATTGTCAACAGGAGATTGAATTGAGCCATTTGAATACTACAATCAGCGATGAGAATCAAGAAGATTTTGCCAAGTGGAAAGCCCATGATGATGCTCAAGATAATTTTTGTGAATTGGAGGGTAGGCATCAGGGGCTGTGTATGCTATTTATTTTTATTCGTGATATTATCTATCCAGTACTAAATCGACATCTTCTCGTAGACGAAACATCTGCAGACATGGAATATGTCGATTTGCTCCTGAATCCCGAGCGATATACTGGTTATAAGGGAGAATCTGCAAATCGGATATGGAAATCGATATATGAAGAAAATTGTTTTAAGTACGTTTTTCAGAAATTTAATTTAAATTTAAATAGCATTTGCTTTTTTTAAACGTCTTTAAATGTATTCATTTCAGGCCAAATCCTGGTTACGGCATCTTGGATTCTCATTCCATTGGAGGTGACCATTTTTTTCATCTTTGCAGTGATAATTGAGTTGGTGGTTTTTGACACTTTGCTGGATCATTACTTATTGTAACGCATTCTATTTTAGGGTTATGCCTTGAAAAACGTGTATTTTATCGGGCTGTTTCGGGACTCCATACCAGTATAAATATTCATCTGTCAGCCAACTATCTGCTAAGTGGTAAGTTTGCTACAGTTCCATGTATAAAGCAGTAGTTGCTTATTTATATGTGTTAGTGGGATGCAAGGTTTAACCCTTTGCCGTTTTATTTTTTGTTAGACAACGTGGGATTT
The DNA here is from genome assembly GCA_034696685.1 of Julus scandinavius. NCBI lineage: Eukaryota > Metazoa > Arthropoda > Diplopoda > Julida > Julidae > Julus > Julus scandinavius. Next base: position 658 of record JAQGAE010002072.1, on the reverse strand, counting down.
GGTTCGATGAAGTGGGGAAAAAATTATGATGAATTTCAAAGGCGTTTTGCACCGGAATTCACTTATGGCGAAGGACCAAACAGGCTTAAAAATCTATATTTCATATACCTTTTGGAATTGAGCGCAATTGCCAAAGCAGCACCGTACTTGGAGAACGAGAGGTATTATACTGGCAACGAAGATCAAGATTCCGACGTTACTGTGGCAGTAAAGGAGATTTTGGACATAGCAAAGTATGAACTATCAACTTTTTTTATACGTTCTTGGACGATTTGCATTCACTTACATTCAATATTTTACAAATAGGTCATTTCCACATCCGTTTAACGAAAGCAGCATGTTTACAGGCAACAAAAAGCAAGCCCAAATTCTCAAAGTAAGCAGATTCTCCAACTTTTATCGTCTGATATTGGAATACTGAATTTTTAAGAATGTGATTTTATGTTTATCAGGAAGAATTTCGAAAACATTTTTTGAACATATCACGGATCATGGATTGTGTAGGTTGTGACAAATGTAGACTTTGGGGAAAATTACAAGTAAGTTAAGCATGGTTGGTTTTCATTAAGGTGAATCACAAACCTATCACTTTCAATGGGTGACATTTTAAAACACAATTACAGCCAAACAAAAAGAGATTAAATAAAAATAAAAATTG
>JAQGAE010002071.1:0-19421 GCA_034696685.1 Julus scandinavius | reverse complement strand
TCGGTGAGTACTGTTCAAAAATATAAGTTTTCATGCAATCTGTCGAACCGTTCGGGCCATCTCGATTATGACGTAAAGTATATTTTAGCCAAAAAGTTAAAGCATGGTCCACTTTTTCAGCGTTGCGGGACTTGTCATTTTCTCGTCACAAGTCACGTGACTTGAGCTTGGGACGCAAATGCAGATTACGTGATGCTCAACTTTCAACGTTGGTCGATGCATTGCGAACTAGGCATTATAGGACCCAGTGGCGGATCGTAGCTACAATTAGTGGGGGCGCTGCTCGTCATCACGATAGGATTTTTCACTGCTCTCTTTTCCTTCGCAGGCTGGCGTGAAGCTTCCTATGTGCACATGCGCACAACAGTCAAACACTGTGCTGCTAAAACTGATGGATGTGATGGCTAAAGAATAAATTAAATTAGAAAGAATTAAAAAAAAGAGAACTTATTATATTAAATGTTATCGATAATATCAAGTGATAGGAGGTGCTGCAGTTCCACAGTGCCTATACACGAGCCGCCACTGTTAGGACCAATAAATGTGCATTGTTTACGTCCTACAAGTGGCTCCAATTAGCCAATGAAAACTCAAGTGCGCCTCACTTACAAATTTAACTTAATTAAACAAGGCATAACGATCGTGAAAGCAATTTAACTAGTCATATTTATTTACGATATTTTGAGAAGATTTAGGTAAGAAAAGCATCAAAAGGTTCTAATGATCATGTTTGTCTAGCAGATTAGTCCAAGTTTGTGTATTTACAAGCCAAAGGATACCAGGAGCCATATTATAAAATCGCGCTAATTCCTGTTTGGTCGTCTGTTGCCATCTAGCAGAGCCAATGTCATTTTTATAAAACATTTGTTTAAAAATAAATTCCTATACAAAGTAAAAATCTGTTCGACAAAGTTAAACAATCTTCAAGAGCAGCTATAGTATGCGTGTTTGGATATCACAAAATCTAAAAACATATTGTTGATCAGTTGTTGTGCGTTAAGAATCAACAGTTTTTCGCCCATAATCAACACGTTTTGTTTTTAAATTGCCTTATTCCGGTCATCACACCCTATAGTGGAGTTTGAGCTTTAAACACTGCATTTCTAACACGGCAGCGTTTGAAATAAAAAAAACGTGGCCATGTTGAAAATGTATAGATTATTCTATCCTATTCCACATTTTTACTCCCTTGACATATTGATCCAATTTGCAATCTTGAATTTTTTGCTTTGTTTTGGATCAATATGAATTCGCGAAACGACGTTTTCTTCAATGGAATTCAAAGAGCCAAAATACAGATCCTAATTTTAATATTGATTTCGTGGCAGAGTTGACATGGAAATATGGAATGAATTCCGAGATTTGTAAAATCGAGCAGAGCAAATTCGAAATTGTGCATGACATGTAAAACTTCACTTAAGTTGTCACGGATATGACCATTAAAAAATTACCCAACTCTGTAGTAAAGCCCCATACACCATCAGGGGGCGCTGAACCGAAATAAGGCCATGCAAGTGTTTTAAGCATAAATAAGTTTAATTTTTTACAAATCTGGACGGCGTGGTTAGGTGTAGGCAACCATTGAATAATATTGGTATTTATTTTGGACACCCAGTTCAAATATTTCTCTATTTTTGGATAATGAACAACAAAGGGGATCGATCAAACGGAATTTAACTTGAATTTTTCTATTAACTCCAAAAACACTTAATGTTTTGGTTTATGTTTCTCATTAAAAGAACATGCCCAATGTTCTTCCGTTGACATATTGAAATACGAATCCCATGTTTTTATGCATATTGAATTTTTTCTTATGTTTTGCTGGGCTGATAACATAAAACTGAGCTAGTTCAGTTAGACATCGGAAGAACAATTAATTTCCATATTATTTTTACTTTTTCTTTCGTTATAACTTCATGAATGAAATATTTTAAATACGACATTCAACGACTTTTAACATTTTTAAAGTAAATGTCTTGTTGTGTGGACGACAACGAATTATGCAACACTAATTCCACTTCAGACTGATCATAAAATCATGTGTCATTTCCACTTCCAGTATCCAGAATGAACGCTGCTATACAACAAAGCGTCGAGAAATAGGCCTTTGCTTGATGAGATTGTTAAAAATCAAGCATCATTTATTTAAAGGGTGCAGCTTTTCAGCGATGCATGGTAGCCGCATACCCTTATTGTTAATTAGTTAATGAAATGTTTCGAAAAGTGCATGGATTATTATACCAAACAATGTGTAATTTCGACAAATTTCATATTAAGTACGTACTTGTATATATATATAAAATAAATTATTACTAAAAATAACAACTATATGAGCATGACTATGCGTTTTAAAATGTTGTATACAAAAAGTATGTTCTCACATTTCAACTTCGATTTTCAATGATTTTGAGGTTTCTTCAACCGCAAAATTCATACCTTTTGGAAGTTTCAGTTCGTGGAGTATAGAGGTATTGAACCATAATCGTGCTTCCTTTGATAAAATCAATATATAATCATTGAAGATAATGATCTTATAAAGCTTTTTCTTCAATGGTTACGTAAAATCAGGCAATAACACAGGGTGTCTAGTAAATTTGATTTTTAAGCATATTTCAAGGATTTCAAGGATCGTCCCTTTACATTTTACAAGGATCCCTCTCACTTTCACTACCAAATGCCATAATTTTTCCAAAGTCTGGAAAGTTTGCTAGAGAGTTTGAAAAAAATAGTTGTTTTTTGTTTGTTTGTTATATCAGAGTTGAGTTTAACACTAGTTTCAAGCATAATTCCAGATTTTTCATAGGTGTTAAAAATTCAAGTACATTTTCCGACTTTATTGATTTAGATGCCTAATCACAACAAGCAAACTTCGTCAAATTACATATATACATATATATATACAAAAACCGGCGTTCATGATGACATACTTCAACATCACTGTATCCTGGTAAACGAACGAGATATTGGAGAGCAAACAGCAAAATAAAAAATGGAGCAAATTTTTATGTGGAATAATCGCCATATATCGTATAATAATTGTACAGTACTACTTCAATTTTAGATACGATAAAGTCCAAATGTAGCAAACACAGTTAACACGGTTAATTAAAGTGTACATCGTTCTTTGTCTGGATTCCCCTAGTCTATAACTGTCTGTACCTTTTTCCTTCCAAAATAACGCAAACTCTATAGTTGGCTCAGTTTGTTGAGGTTTGACTCGTTGGGTCACTTAGGGCGCCAGTTATAAGGTCACAAAGATGATTGTCTACAGGTTGGAGGTAAGTTCGTACTTAGCTAGACGTCCTATGTCAAGGCCGTATATGCTATCACATTTTAGGGGGGGGGGGGAGGGAGGGGGGAGAAATGGATTCCAGAATCCCCGTTCCAGAATTCCCCTTTCGTATTTTAGCGATATGGGTTGAAATTTGTAAAATTTCTTGGATCTCTGGGGGGAGTGATATAATCACCAAGATCCCACACCCCATATATACGGCCTTGTCCTATATGATGAGCCAACAATGTACCGTGTGGGCCGTAAATCAAAAAAATTAAAAAAATCCGTTATAGCGAGGTATAGGTGTATTTAACAGCTGTTTTGAAGAAAAATTCCCTATGTATTTTTCAAATTGCTTCCACTGTATACAAACCAAATTATTCTTATAATATGAAATTATTTACAAAATGTATTGACGTTTTAAAACTTATTTTCTATAATTTTCGCCATTTCGGGTCATAGCAAAAATTAATCCTTTTTTTAACTATGAAAAATATGTTCAATATCGTCGCCGAATTTTGTTAGAGTTACTGCAAAAGTCAATCTATGAAAGTTTTGTTGTTGTACGGGTAAAATTCACGGATTTCAAGGCCTTCTTCCCCCTCTCCTCTCTCAAAAATTTTCTAGAGCAGTATTTTTAAACCATTCTCAACTTATGGCACACTAAACTGGGTCTAAACTTCTCGCGTCACACCAGTTGAAAAACAATAGAATACAAGGTGCCAAAATATCAATCCAGCTACATAAAAAGTTTCGCTACTTCATAAAACAATGCGAGAAATTTCATGTAAATACATAAGAAAATTCCTGTACAAAATGGCACTTCCACGGATAATATATAAGGTTGTCAAGAGACCAAACTGTTCTCATAACAAGCTACATAAAGTGGACATTTCCATTGCTTTACAAAGCCTATGTTTGTTAGAGAATTTTCATGAAATGGGATAAATATCATGTATAAAGATAGTATTTCATAGAAGCATATATCTTGAAATCATTTTTTTTGCCCTGTCCTTAAAGTTCCACGGCTAAACTAGGGAGTGGGGACCTTTGCCGGCACACCAGTTCAAAAAAACGGCCTTAGAAAGTATGAAAAAAGATTATTTGTCGTTCTTATATCGAATTTTTTCGATCAACAACAATCTCCCTACACGGACAAAAAAATTCCAGTATCAATTGGTTTTTAAGCTGGATCACAACCCTATCACTTTCGATGGGTGAAATTTTAAAACACAATTCCAGCCAAACCAAAACAGATTAAATAAAAATAAAAATTGTCTAAAATAGCTTGATAAATCAGCAATGGTATCACTTTTTCGTTTTTCACTTTGAAATGGTAGATTTTTTTAAACTTAATAAACAAGTTTGACTCAAGCTGCCCAATTTGTTAGATTTTCAAGGCAACTAGAAACCACTCAATGACCCTTCTACTAAAGAATCTTATAATTCAATGAAAATTCGCAAAAAAAAACTATACTTTTTTACGGTTTCTAACTTCAAAATTGGCTTTTTGAAGTTAAAAACTGCATCGTCATGCCATTCCCATCGCGTGGGAATTCGAACCAACGCGCTTTGTATGACGTCACCTTTCCCTCCCGCCATCTATTGAGAAATTCGTTCCTCAGCTCATTCCAGATCTTTCAGGAGGAATCCTGGCATGAAAGAGGTCAGCAGCCACGTCCATCGCGTGCAATTACATCTCTGGAAAGGGGTGGAAACATCCGACCCATTGATTTCACCAGCTTCGACCTTAGTTTTTACGCGTTGCGTGCATTATTTCCCCCTACCTTCGACTTTTATTTATGGCATTCTCTGTTTATGACGAAACGCTGGTGTTTCGCATTGGATGAAAACATGCACTGTCATGGTATTTCCCAGAAAATGGGGGTATGTCCTCGCTATTAAATAGACCCTGCTGCTGCTGCCACCATCAGATCGAGTGGAAAACTCAAGACGAACGGACGTACGTTACATGTTTCACCTGCGCAACGCAGTTTGTCTTAACCATCCGTTAACATTTCTGCTTCAACAAACATTGTTCAGCACAGTTGTCATGAGTCGAACAGTCGAAAAAGCCGTTGCCAGTGAGTGGCAAACCGATGGAGACGGTGCCAGAGTCAAGAGAAGCATTGGTCGTCCTCAGGTAAGACATTTTCGTATATTATATTAATACAAATAATTTACAATTTGGATACATCGAGTCGAAACTGGGTTACTGGCATGTCATTTTAAGCTGGGAGATTTGCTGAATTTTTTTTATTTTTTATTTCTGACTTCTACATTTCTGGGACGTGTCAGCACTGCACTACACGAATAGTGACAGTCATCAAGTCAGACTGGCGCTACTACACTTCTGAAACTGGGTGTCCCAATTTATGAAAATTGGGAAATATTGTTTTTAAACTGGACATCGAATCATTAGTTGCTAAGTAGCTGAAGTTTCTTTGGTTTATGTCTGATATTTACTTGGGCGTGTCTGCACATTTGAATCGTGACAGTACTCTGACAGTATAATTTAAGACTGGCACTACTACAGTAACTATACGGTTGCCATGCTTCAGAATTTCAGTGTCTCAATTTAAGAAAATTGGGAAATTGTGTTTTTAAACTGTGCATCAAATTGTTAGCGGTATTGACAAGTATTGTCATTGGTTTGTCACTTGAGAGCGATCTGTCAAATGTATATTCAAGATCTCTCTGGCTATGAGTTACTATATTATCAAAGCTTAATGGCCAAACAATTAATGATTATAGCTAAAGACATTGAAATTGTCAACCACCTGCAACTAAACATAGCTTTGAGGTAACTTTGTCTTCCATTAGCAACAAGTATTGTTGAGTTATTTGAGCAAAATCAGAATAATAACAACAACAACATGAACTCAACTCTAGTATTTGTATTGTTAGCAGATTTCATCGTAACTTGTTTGCAGAATGTAAGAGAATAAAGTGAACCTCCATATAAAATCTCTCAGCATGTTTGAGCAAAAGTTTAAAAAAGCTTATAATGAGAATAATTTAAAAGCAACACTTTCAGAGGAAAGTAGGTAATTAGATAATGGCTACCCTAAATCCGGCCCCCGTGCTTCCCTAATATTTTGTTGTCCTTGAAAACGACATAAACCTCCTAGGCCCTGGGCATTCTATTAGTATTTATGAAAGGCAGTTAAATCTCTACATATTAAAAACTGTAATTCACTTTCGTAAAAAAAATTTAAAAACAACAAGTCATCCACAATTGGACTCCATGCAAAATTTCAATTCAACACCACTTCGTTATAGTAATTTTACTTAGTATTCCAGTTCATCACTCACTGAGCCTATAAACCATGGAACTTTGCATTTCCAACATATGCCCTGCAATGTTTGTAGCAATACGATAATAAATGTCCACGTCTGCTAGAAAACAAAATGGCGCCAAATTGAGATTCTGCATGGAATCCATCTTCCAGATTTTTATACACTAAATAATGATAATATTGCACGTTTAAACTCTCTAAACGCATCATAGGTGGCGCTGGAATTTTAAAGATGGCCGTTCATTGGCACACATAGGAAATCAATATAATACCTGGCTATATCTTTAAAAAAATCAATTCGGCTTCACCCAGGCCATTGTTGCCATAGCAATAAGATGATTTTAATTAATAAATAATTAACTAAAGTAAGAACATGCATTTCTTACAGGACACGAAAAATAAGTATGGAAAATACTCCATAGGACAAAATTGTATAGTTATAACCAGTCTAGACAGCATTCAATTTGCTGTCATGATTATTTGCCTATCATTAAAAATAATTATGTTCAAGCAAGTTTATCAGCGAAAAATAATTAGAGTAGGAAGTCAGGAGAAAAACTATGCACTTCCTCATGTCCATTACAATATTCGGCGATGTCATAAAAATGGCGTTAAAACTAAAAGTGCAAAACCGGCGTGCCTAACCAACTTATGATTACCTAAACGTATTGGGTTGTCGTGCACAAGTCCATTTCTAGAACTCATAAGTTGTATATTTATGACTATTAAAATATCTGATGGAAGAACACCAATTACGCCATAATGAAAAACTATGACATCTTGCACTCACGATTACAACTAACGTCACAATCTCGCATGCGTGCAAGCAATAAACATACATTATTAACCACAGGTGATTATGCAATAGCATGGTCGCCAGACCATACACACACCTGTTTGGGAAAACAAGGACTTTTGGGAGGAGCCAATTCATATTTCGAGTGCATGTCCTAAAACTTGAAACAATTGCGACGTTTTGACCCCCTTCTTGTTGTCTTAATGATGCATAATGACGGTATGACGTAATAAAAATGGCAGTAACCATCATTATTGGCATAAAAACAAAATGACCAAACTACTTTCATAGCATCTTTTTTTGCTAAATTCATGCTATAAAACCAGATGTCAGCAGGTAGCAATTTCACATTCAAAAATGATTACCCATTTAGACATCAAAGTCAACTCAATCTAGAAAATAGCCTCACTGAAATTACTAAATTTGGGGCGGGAGTTAAAAAATTGTGACAGCAAGATAACCCGTGGCAAGTACTGGTTTTATAATCGAAATCTGCGAAACATGTACTAAATTAACCCAATCCTGACAACCTTAATCTTTAGACGTTAAGAACAATCGTGTTTTGTGGTTTTGTTTATTCTAAAACAAGCGACCAATCCAAATTGAACGTGCATTTTATGCATAATTGTTTTCGCTAGACTGATGAGAATCTTTCTGAAAAATAAGAACAATTTTTTTTTTTCAAAACTCAACATTGAGGTTAACCTCATTCGGTTATTTTTATTTGAAAGGAAATGATCCAGTAGTTTTCAAAGAGAAACATTATGACGGTTGAGGATTTAATAAAAAAAAATGTCAAGGTTACGAAACAACATTACCGGTAATCAGTCACGCGAACTAATATAATTACTTTTGGTCTATTAAAGGTACTTGTGCATTTTTAAACAATGAATCTGCAATGGCATGCGAAATGTTTGATACATAAAATACAAGTAAAATAACTGACCATGGCTGACACGTCTGTCTGCTTGTGCGTTGAATTTTCAAATTTCCAGGGTCTTCTAACGCACAAAAAACTTATTAAAGATTCGAATTTTCGACTTAATTTATACGACACAATCCCGAATTCGAAGATTTCTTTTTGGAAATACCGTAGTTTTAAACGCGCACTAAATCTGCAGAGCACGATTTAACACGACTTCTTCCCGCTGTCACTTGAGGGGATAATAAACAGTGTGACCACCCACCGCCCACCCGAATCCCCAATCAACAGAATCATAAAATGAATGATATTTTGAAACACTTATCCCTAGATTAAAGAAACTTTCCTCGTGGTGTTGGTATAACTGGTTCGTACATAGTAAAACAAACATCAGAAATTCCCCAAATAAGTAGCATAACTTCATGTAATGAATTTCATATGACCAGCAGACGTTTTATTAAATGTTAAGTGACTTGAACTCTATTGTAGGAATTAAACAATTCATATGTGCCTTTATATGGGTTTTCAGGCCGGATTTAGAATACTCGTGCATGTAAAGCATAAATGGTCAAAGCCAGGCATATTTTTGTAGAAAATGTACAATTCCTGATTTCTGAAATATCAACTCTAGGGAACAACACACAAAATGGGGCAAAAACTCTCGCGGCACACTGAATGAGCAAGAATTGTAATGGCACGCTGAATGAGCCAGAATTGTCATGGCACACCGAATGAGCCGGAATTGTCATGGCACTCCGAATGAGCCGGTATTGTCATGGCACACTGAATGAGCCAGAATTGTCATGGCACACTGAATGAGCCAGAATTGTCATGGCACACTGAATGAGCCAGAATTGTCATGGCACACCGAATGAGCCAGAATTGTCATGGCACACCGAATGAGCCAGAATTGCCATGGCACACCGAATGAGCCAGAACTGTCATGGCACACCGAATGAGCCAGAATTGTCATGGCACACGTACCGAATGAGCCGGAATTGTCATAACACTGAATGAGCCGGAATTGTCATGGCACACCGAATGAGCCAGAATTGTCATGGCACACCGAATGAGCCAGAATTGTCATGGCACACCGAATGAGCCAGAATTGTCATAGCACACCGAATGAGTCAGAATTGTCATGGCAGAATTTTTATAGTCACTGCCAGAATTGTCATGGCACACAGGCGAGGTATTCACTCATTTTCTCAAATTTAGAAAAAATAACATTTTGAATAGCATAATGTGCTCTTGATGAACATTTCTAATGTTCTTATTAACAATTGGTATACAGAAGATACATTTTCAAACCTCACACCCACAACCTTCCACATCATCATAGATTTAAACTAAAACCACATTAAGAAACATCAGGCGCTGCTCTGTATGATATTCACCTATGAGTTAAACAAAGTGTTTCCGTCTTTCTACAATAAGGAAAGTTGTATCAAGAACATTTATAGGAGTGATGTTTTAAGGAACTGTCAAGAATTGAGCACATGTTTTTATTTAGGATGTGTATGTAACGACTAAAGAGTCGCTATGCTCCGGCTAAAAGCTTTTTGCAATAAGATGAGCATCAGTGTAGCAAGGGAATATATTTATTTATTATATGTTAGGTTTCTGACAAATTCTTTTTCTTCCAAACTAGTTGAAGAACTTGGATCCATTCCTGCTGCTGGATGAATTCAGTGTAAAAAAGCCAGCTGGATTTCCAGAACATCCTCACCGTGGATTTGAGACTGTAACTAAGCTATTTTTTTTCTCTCGTTTATAAAAGGAGTAAGTTAGTAGCGCTCGATTAACTCGGTTATTTTTGGTGTTTCTTGCTAGGTAACATACATGATAAGAGGCGCATTCCGACATGAAGATTTCGTTGGCCATAAAGGAGTCATAAATTCTGGAGATTTGCAAGTAATAATAGATTGCTGAACGCCTATTGCGCTGCAATTTCTAGTGGACCTGGAAACATTACTAAAACATTATTTTCTCACATAGTGGATGACAGCAGGGCGTGGCATCGTGCATTCGGAAATGCCAGAAGCCGATGGGGAAAATTACGGCCTTCAACTATGGGTGAATCTGGCCAGAGCAGAAAAAATGGTGGAACCACAATACCAAGAACTGAAGCACGCGGAAATCCCACAAACTTCCCAGGATGGAGTTGCCGTCAAAGTCATTGCTGGAGAGTCCATGGGAGTCAAGGTGTGTGAACATGTGAAGCAGCACAGCAGGGTGTAGAATGAGAGAAAAAAGCAATTCAGATTTCTAGTGCCCTATTAACAAAATTGAAATAATACACAAGAATCTTATGAACCATACCTTTTTATATTTCCATTGTCTTTAGTCTTCTCTAAGGTGTTACTGAAAATATTGATTTCTTTATATGTATTTTGAGATTCAATTTAATGTAGACATCTACAATTCTGCCTAGCATTTTATCGAAATAGGAAAGTGTAGCCAAAACGTTCCTGTATTTTAATTACAGATTCTTGGAAAGTGCCCAAGTCTGAATTTACCTTTAAAGAGTTTCTCTAAATTTCATCTTTTTATCTTAGTCTCCTGTCCGCACCAGAACTCCAACGATGTACTTGGATTTCCATGTTGAAAAAGGAGGGAAGTTTTCTCAGCCTGTTCCCGAGGGTTGGACGGCGTTTGCTTACATTTTAAGTGGAAAACTGTACTTTGGTAAGCATTATTTCAGATTAATCATGGGACAAAAGCCTGCATCGACATATCTCAAAGCCTGCAAAAATGGGAAAATGTCGTGAAAAAACATATTTTTCGTTTTTTTTAGGACCCCCAGAAAACCAAACCATGTGTAAATCCAGTCACACAATTGTGTTCAAGAACGGGGACCGGGTAGAGTTTGAAAACAAGGTTAGACTCGCTTATTTTCTGCAAAAATAAAATATTGCACATTTATCAAGATCAAGTAGTAATTTTTGTTTTATTGAGTAGGACGATGAACAATGCCATTTTGTAATTATTGCTGGAAAACCAATTGGAGAACCAGTTGTGCAACATGGTGAGTAAATCTATTGGAACTGTATATCATTCAATCTGTAATGTAACAATTTGAAGTGTAAATTGGCTCTGGCAAGTACATTCTTCTATAATTACAAATTCTTTTTTGAAGAAACATGGGTAGATAACCCTGCAAAAATGTATTTGCTTAAGTTTAAAATTGGAATTACCATATACTAAATTAAAAGCAGGAAGCTTACATTTTTATATATAAGGAAATTTGGTGAATTTTCTGTCATTCATTGAAATGAAATAAGAATGCTTTTCTTTCCAGGACCATTTGTGATGACGACCAGAGAAGAAATCCAGCAGACATTAATGGACTACCAACTTAACAGAAATGGCTTCGAAAGGGCAGCCCATCGTTGAAATGTTTATGAATTTGTTATGTTATTCACCTTGTTAAAATCGGGTGCTTATTTTTTCTACGCATTTTTTAGTTACGTTAGTGCACTAGATTTATACGATTGTTAAAAAAAACTCTTTAAGCATACATAATTCATACCTTATTTGCCTTTATTATAATCGTCGTGTCACCACAAATACAACCAAGTTATGCTACAGACATTTCCAGTTGCAATCTTGCTTATTTAATACTTTGTCTGCCTCAGTGCGCTGCGCGTACATATTCTAGTACAAAATCTTTCATCTAGGGTGGAATGTGTATGAATGTTAAACGCGTTCTGAAATTCAAAACATTGGGACGGAAAATAACAAGAGGAAAGACTGGGTATATCTTTGTAATAACTGAGCAAGAAATAAAATATTTTCAAATGAAACTGAATAAGTTAATAAGTACAAGAAAAGTGCTGAAATGCTTGAATAGGAAATCCCAAATTCCAGAAGTTTGCCTTAATATTTTGGACTTGCCATTTTTATGTTGCAAGTAACATCAACCGTGAGCTTTACAGCAACAAATAAGTATACTTTGAAATATCCTTCATCTAAATGGAATGTGCCCAGTTTGCAAATTATGCAACTAAAATAATAGCTCTTAAAATGAACCACTTAAAATAACACAGTGGCTTAAAAGAAATTTGATAAGTACATTATGCTAAAAATTCTGAACTCTGTGAAGGTGCAAATAAAAATAAAGGCCAAATGTAACCGTGCACATTCTCAAATATCATTTTGGACTACATAAATAAACAAATATGAATTTGGCAGGGACTAAAGTCAAGAAAACGTTTAAAAACGCAGCTAGGTTTGAAGGGGTAATCAACTTTTACATTTTAACTGTTTGAAATTGTCTAAAACTTGCATTTTTTGCCACCGGCACAAAAGGGTTTTAGGGCCAATAACGTCGGTTTTAAATTATGCCTTTAAATATTATTTTCAAAAATTTCTTGATACTCCTACAATTGCTGAATTCTAGGTTCCCTTCACAAAATGCTCCTTCCTTTACAATCATCAAACCATTTTAAAATAAAAAATATTATCGCAAGCTGTTAAATAAAAGCGAGTTTTACAACTGAAAAATCGCTTAAAAATGCGTTAGTTAGTTGAAGTCGGTGTACTGAGCTAAATCCTATCCACTTCCAGCCTAACCCATTATGCACAAACAATATTAATAAAACTACTTGACTTAGCTTTACCCTAGCTTAGTGCAGCGCATGGCTAAAATAGCGCAAATCATCATGGTAATTAACGATACCGAAAATATGTCCCCTCGCACCTTTGACCAATATAGGAATACATATATATTTATATAGACCTAAAGATGCAAATTCATGGCACTAAACTTGTTGAGATCTATTTACAGTGGAAAAATGGACTCTCTAACTAGTGTTAACTGACTTTATGGTGGGAAAGTGTACTTAAATCAAAAATAAAAGCTCCTAAAAATGAGCAATGAATGGCTTGGGTTTTTTTTTTTATAAATTACTCCAATGGCAATGACAGCAATTCGGAAAAGTCCACAATTATCTATCAAGAGCTGGACGGTTCCAAAAAACGGTTAAACAGTAAAACCCGTATCGAACTAGTTTGCCAGACACATAGTATTATTTAGTTTTAAAATGAAGTCCCGATAAGTGGGTCAAAGGTTGAATTTTGTAATTTATCTGGAAAATTAAATTAACATCAATTATTGAGAATATTTTCTTTTTCTTTCGATAGGAGTGATTTTTTTTCCCATTGTGAGCAAATGACTAGACTTAATTTCTTTCCTCTGAATAATTCTAAGATTGTTATAGAGTAGACTGATACTAATAATATTACATCTCGTCTCTCCATATACTCCTCAAGAAGGACTAAACTGCGTTTATCCGAAGAAACTAGCACTAATCAACGTGGAATGTAACAACTTCTTAAGTAATTTCGCACGACTCCCAGCTGATAACACAGACAATGCAAAACTGTATCCTGTTTCTACTGGGCGTATAATCGGAATGACCAATTTTCAAATGCTTTAGTGAAAAATCTGAAAATAATTATTGACTTGTTATACAACCTCTAGTGTTACACCAGGGCTGAAATACATTTAAATTTATTCTCCTACGGATCTTTTGTTTGTATATTAAAACTTCCAAAACAATCTTCATAACTAAAATCTGCTCAAAACCAGACATACTTTATTGTTTTTTTTAAATAATAAGGTGTTACTTAGACCACATACGATTTCTTTTAGGAAAAAAAAACCATTTGGGAATTCAGATGAAAATCAGAATATTTCATTGCATGGGTCTTGTTAACTTAAAAGAGCTGGGATGGTTTGAAGATGCTTAAATGTATGTTAAATTGCTGAAGATCCTAAAACATGTTTTCATCCCTGTGCTGAGCAGACTACTTTTAAAATTTCAAAATTTGCAAAAACGAATCAGATTGTACGATAAAAAAAGTTCAAATTTTAAGATAACAAAAACGTTCCAAATATTTTCAGAGCCGAGCCTAGTTTTAAGTCTTGCAAACGTATTCGATCCTAAGATTAGTCTCACTCAACGGGGTTGGCCATACCGTAAATCGCCAATCAGGGAAACAATTTAAATCTCAGATGATCCGAACTTATGAAATCGATATCACTAACTACAGTGGCAGCCCATCGTAACTCGACCCGAATTAAAAGACATTTAAATAATCGAGGCACAAACTTTGCTCAGCTCTACGCAACCCTAGCTGGAACACAAGAGCTGAAATGCGGAAATAATTTGTTCCATACTGCGGGAGACAAGTGAAACTGTTCTGGGGGTACGATGAGACCGATTTAGTCCTAAAACTATCATTGAGCTAGCACAGTTATTCAGCAGTAAGGTCAAAAATACATTATCCAGCCGCGCTCGTATCTAATTGACTGGCAAGTGTTTGGGGCACTAGCAACCCACCTGCATTTTTAAAAGAAGCTACCATTTACACATATTTATAATTTCATCGACCGCCGTTATGCAAACAGTTCGGCATTTTGAAAACCGACACAATATCAGGTCGATAAATTGGCCTTTGTATCACCGCAGTGATGGCGGGTTGCACCAAACACCCATCTGGATAAGTGGCGCTTAAACCTGGATTTAACCGCCAAATGCATCAAATCGGAATTTGGCACAACCCGTAACAAGTGTCACAGCATAGATGTAACCTGGTTTTTTGTTCCCAAAATAATAGCCCTGAAAAATCACATCAACCAGGGCCGTAAAAAGCAGTTGTCGGGGTTTTGGCAAATGGCAAGATGCTTACAATGGCGTAGTTAATATCGCTGTTGAAACTCGTGGTGCCATCTGTTGAAATCAATGTAGAAAACGACAATGGATCCATTTGATAATCCAGCAAGAAGGAACCTGTAAGAAACAGAGCAAAATGTCATTATTTTTTTCTACGGACGATTTTTCATGACTATTTAGCAAATTTGTGCATGTCTACCCACTATCCCTTTCCAAACTAAAGGAAATTAAAGGATGCAAATGTTGTAGTAATAGTTACTTTTGATCGTGCGACAAAGCTAACGACCGCACGCTGCTGTCACAAGAAGGAAAAGCATAGAGAAGGGCGAGATTAAAAGTCCGCCAAACTTCAACGATGCCTTTGTCCCCTCCAGACATTAGATATTCCCCATCACGGCTTAAAATCAGGCACTGAAATCAAGACACCAAAATTATTTGAAGTGCCGTAATTACGGGAAGAAAAAAACAATACACAATCGTTGAACTAACACCATATCGGCTCACCTGAATGTTATCGTTATGCGACTCGTGTCTCAATCTCCTTCCGTTAATCGTGAACGTGCAAATATTGCCACGATCATAACTAATCAATATTAAGCCTTCACGAGATAGGGCACACGCCTTGGGACTCATGAAGGACTCTGGTGAATCCAAAGCCCGTAGAAGATCACCGCTTGTTGTATGAACCAATACAGGGCCATCTATCAATAACAGCAAAAACTTAACTATTGCAGAATTGTAATTAGCTACCACAAATGGAGCCACTTGAAACTTAATTATTCTCAAAAATCATTCTTGAATTTTAAGAAAAAAAAACTAATTTCTCCAACATAATACTTTACCGCAATATTTTAAATGTTCAACAAGAAATTGTATTTATCCTTAGACTCCAAACCCAAAAACCACAAAAGATTTACCAAACTGATCAAACTTACCTTTTGAACCGCTGACCACTAGACCCAACTCGGCCGAAACGACTACGCAAAGGACTTCCTGTTCGTGACCCGTGAGTGTGGCTCGAGGTGTAGGCACATCCCCTTCCCCCGTTATGGTCTGGGTCTTTGCATTCCAGTGCCACAGGAGCACAGTGCAGTCCTCCGATCCGGAAGCGACATAACAGTCGGCCGTTATGTTGCATTCGGACCGGGCGAGGCAAGAAACCACTCCATAGTGACCAAACACGATTTGGACAATTTTGGCTGTAAAACGATTATCTGCTTTAAACTGTTTTCAAACAAACGTAATTCTTGTTTTGCTGGACTCACCAGTTTCCGTAGAGAAAACTCGAAAGCTGTTATCCCAAAACCCGCAGGCCAAAATAAATTTACTGTCGACCGTCGTCACGAAACAGCTCGAGCGAAGCTGAATTTTCTGGCTGAAGTTATCGCCAAGATGGCGCCGCTGAGCTCCATTGGCAACTGCTACAAAAAAAAAAAAATAACGTTTAACACAGGCCTCATACTACACGTTTGTAAAGATCAATATTTTGCAAAATAAGAAAACTGCCAAACCCAGGACTGGGTCCATTGCCAAAGGTAGCTGAGGTGGTGGTTGTTGGACATTATCGGCATAGCCAGGGGAAGGAAGATTCCCTATAAGAAAATTTGTACATGTGATTTTAAAAAATTAGGAAGACTTGTTATTATCGGTAATCAAGCTGATAAAGTATTTATTTAGTATTTTCTATGCTAAATTTGCTTTCTGGACTATTTTGTGACGAATTTTAAAAATAAAAACATGGGCAACTACGGAATGCTAGGCTGAGAACTTACCCGTGAATCCTGTGTTCCACCTGTTCACCGCAAAGTTCTGATTGCATGTGATGGTAACCACAGATGGCGTTGGCAGCTGAGAATAGGTGTTTGCCGAAATGTGACACACAGGAGAATTGGATAGAAATTTCATAATCATACAGACGTCCTCTGGTATTGGTGTAAACATCATCGGCGTCTGTGAAGATAAAACAATATTTTAAGTTTCCGTTATTCTTTACTTTAAAAAGGCGTGCATATACTATTTCAAATTAACTATTAAAATAAACGTTTGCAAGTGTGATTTCTAAAATATCAACTTTGGTGAACTGCACAGAAAAACCTGAAGCCTTCCGTTTCACCTGCTTCAAATTGTGAAAAAGTAATTCGTCATATCCAATATTAAGATACGTTTTGGATATAGAATGAATAACGAGGTAATTAAAAATCAGTAGTCAATGCAATTGTGTTAGCTTATAAACGCCATGTGGTCCTTAGAATTGATAGTTTATTTACCAGGTGCATGGCAGAACTTCTGGGAGGATGAGGTTCCATCAGCAACTGGGACGGCGTTTGACCAAAATTCCGAATTTGATTCTCAATGGCCTATTTTTGAAGAATAAATCACAATAATTGCTCATTCTAGCACCACGAAATGATTCAACAAAAATAGTTTACAGTATAATATGACTGATTTACCTCTCTCATTACTGGGTCTGGCATGTTCTCCAGTTCCACGCTGCCTTCATAAGTCAGATAATAGAAAACGTTGGTGGCCCTTAAAGCTTCAGGACCTGGAATCGAAAGATAAACAAAACTGTCACATCATGGTGACAAGACTGCAACCAAAACTGGAAACAAAATTGTTACTACTTAAACTTCAATAGCTACAAGAGCAAAAAATCAGTTTAATGAAAAAAAAATCAGTTTTTGGTATATTGTTAGATTTTTCATTTGGATTTAGTCATTTCAGATGTTAAAGGAGTAAATATAGAAAGTAGCCAATTAAACCAAAAAAATCCAATAGACAAGTGTCTCCACAATTAAATTAGAAAATAACTCATTTTGTGTCCTCATACAAGGAAGGAGAACAAGGCAACAAAAGGAAGAGATTTAGGAATTATTTGTACCATTTTGTATAACAAACTATTTTTAGCAATCTTTCATCAGAATTTTGAGAATTTTCAAAACAAATCTGATCCACAAATGATACGTTTTTAATGTCGTGTCAAGATAACAAGTTTCTGTATTCAATAATGCCAAATCTACATGTTCAAGATTATCGAGTGCCCCAATAGGTCCACAACCTGTTTTCATAAAATGGGTTAACCAAAACACTGCAAAAAAAGGGGGGAACATAACATGTGAGAACCATGGATGAGCACCTCAGACACTGCCTTCCCCATTACCGCAATTATAAACTTTTCATTTAAACAAATGTCGAAAACTGTCTCCTAGAGATAAGTTTGCCAAACATTTCCTCCATTTGCTAGCCACTGCAAGCTGAGACATAAACAAACGTCACGTCTAATTGGAATGGGTACTATCCCGTGCGATTTATGGCGCTCCGGCAGCACGGATCACGGGATAACATCCGTTTCCGAGGGCCATTCACACTGACTGCCACCGAACTGCCCCCTTTTTTTTTGCCCAATTTCTCCCAAATCCATCTTGGTCTGTCTCCACTAAAATATGTAACTGTCTCAAGGGTGGTCTTAGGCAAAAGGTAGATGCATTCGGTTATGTATCATTAATAAGACAAAGTTGATTCAATTTCATCCCTCGCTTAATCACTCGTATCGAGTAGCCCCCTCGCCATGAGTAATGGGGGTCTCCACCGTTGGCTGATGACTGCCTTGCCCTTCCTAATTGCCGGATAATGAAGTCTGCTGTCGAACTGATGGACGTGGCCCCGCCCCCAAGGAGGAGATCTTGGTCGGTCCACCCGAATTATGAAAACCAAACTCATTTTTCTCTCGGGGTGCGGCAGCCCGGCCCATAGGGTTGCGTGTCCCCGGGGATTTGGGGCTTTTTTTTCGGTTCAGAGGGTTGGGGAGGCCACCCAAAAAGGTCCACCCTTAATCACTACCATTTGCACCGGTAATAAGACGGATGGGATTCGCTGCAAATTTTGACGTTTTACTTATGTAGCGTGAGCCATAAGGCAGGAGGAAACAGAAAAACAATTGGATCGAAACTTTTAAATTACAACGAATTTGAACCAGGACTCGCGATTTTTAGATTTTTAGGGGATCCTACTTCTCCTAGCGGATTTAAAAAGGTCCCTTTGGCAGTGGTCTGTTCAAACCATCCTGCAGTAAAAGTATACTACGGCAATTCTGCAGTAAAAATGTGATGCATTCACAATTGCTCTGCAATAAAAATGAAATTTTTCTGAAGTAAAATGTTACTAAGTTTTCTTCTTCCCGAATTTGTAATTTTTTAAGTGTAAATTATCTTATCATATTTAGGATGAATGAATTCACATATAAACCAAATTTATTTCTAAAAAAAACTGCATTGTGTTCTGAAATGCATTTTATACCGAATTTTTTAAGGTGGATTACAACCCTATCCCTTTCAATGGGTGAAATTTGCAAACACACTCACAGCCAAACAAATAGAGATTAAATAAAAATAAAAATTGTTTAAAATAGCTTGATAAATCAGCAAGGGCATTCGATTGTCGTTTTTCACTT
>JAQGAE010002070.1:0-19428 GCA_034696685.1 Julus scandinavius | reverse complement strand
TTGTGTTTGTATAAATGAAAGTGTTAATTAATTTTCTGATTGAATATTAGTGTTATTGACAACGTTATTTAATTAGTCTTATAAATAAAAGGGCATATTAATGCATCAAAATAAATTTATTTTAGAATCATCATTTACAGCACATTTTATTTTGATGGGCTATTGGCATCCCATATTCCCATGGTCGACTTGTTATTCCATTAAACACACTTCCTTGGATTGTCATAATGGAAACTGCACACCAATGTTTCCACTCAAAGGCCATGGTCATTGGTTTTCTCGACCATGAAATCCCATGCGTATAATGGTAATTTGTCATTATTAACCCATTATCAAATTCAAGCTGTAGTTAAATGGGTACATGACCAATAAAACCAATGCAATTGCATGAGTGTTACCCATTCAAATTATGGGAAATGTGTGAAATTCCAAAAAGTCCAACAAAACCAATAATTCCAGCATCGGATTTCATGGATTTTGGTCTTGAAATAAGTCCACGACATGGTTTTCTTTGCCATGGCTAAACTTGCGTCCTTGTGATTTGTGTGAGTGGTGGTTTTCTTTTCAACTTGGCATATCTCATCATTGGTTCATTGTGCAGAACACGTGTAACAGTACGCAGTGAGCAGGAAAGACTCGAGGATTCTTTTATACTATTTGGGTACGTGTAGACGCTTTCTTTCAATACTTTGGTCAGTATCAATACTTTGTTTTTATTTCGATTTCGATACTTGGCATCAATATTTTTAATGATACTGCCATCCCTACCCAGAAGAATTTGTACTTATGCTTCGTTTATAAATATACTAGTAGTAACTGGAATTTTTGATTTTTAATGAATATATGTAGAATAACCTGGTTTCTAAAAGATTAAAGATAACCATGAATTGACAAATTTATGAATGGCAGCAGAATTTGGTAGTGAACACCTGGTGGTCATAAGCCTAATTTATCCCAAATTGGGTTTTATTTATTTTTGAATGAATATTCATCCGATTTTAGATTTTTTCCAGTTGACCTATGTATAGGTTTAGTATTAAAAGTAACCCTGCCAATTTGGTGAAATTTGCATGTAAATTGAGGCCGTGCATAGGCAGATACACACACACATACACAAAGTTTGAGAAATATATAGAAGATAATTAAGGCAGTGGACCGGGACTAAAAGTTTTTTTTTTGCCACGAGACAAAGGTGCACGACCCGCCGATAACTATAATGTTATCGTTTTATTTTAATAACAAAGAAATAAAATACTTTTGATTTTTTGTTTAATCATTGTGTCTCAAATTTATTTTAAAAGTTTTTAATTATTATTCCAAACAACCTAGCATGGTAACCAAAATGCACGTTCCATTCCAAATACTGAGTTGTTTTTCCTGGTAGTATTAACCCCAATAGTCGGGGGCTTGCCACGTACACTTCAGTTTGTTGCTTTTTAAGTAAGAAATGGTGTCTAATATAAAAGGCAATTCAGATGATCTTACCTGGGATTTCAACCAGCCATAAAAGACCCTTTATTATGCTATTACCATTGGCGTGGTTATCGAGGAATTGAATGCATGAACAATGGTAGCTTCGTTATTTGAAAGGCTGCGAAGATTATGAAAGAAAATAAGTACTCTGTTTATGAGCCGTTTTTTGTTTTATTTATTTATTTTTGAAAAAATTGATTCCTGAACACTTGATAAAGTAAAGTGCACGATTCGTTGTTCAGAAACCATGCAACGTAATCTGTTGTCCTGTTTTGAGCATGTCGACAGTCAGTGATTTTTGTCAAATATCATTTTTATTATTATTATTATTTTATAGAGACAATACACGTAGAACCATATGCAAGTTCATTATGGCGTTGTTTGAAAATAATTGACTGCAAGAATGCAGTAAATCGATAGTGTATTTCTAACAGTAATCTGAATGTGTTTTGTATTTCGGACATTCAACATAACTGAAAATAAAGACGTAGTTGAACTCAAATACCCTGGGTACCGGGTCGATACCCGACTTTGGATTCCCTATAACTATCCATCAACTAATTAATACTGTAGCTGACCACCAAGCTACAATAACAAGAGGCCCGTGCGCCACTTTAATATGTCTATCCATTTGTACAATATATATATATATATATATGTATATGTCCCGCATTAACACAATGTTCATAACTATTGAACAAACTATAATCTACAATCTAGTGGGATTAGATGATTCTATCAACAAATTATCATAACCAGCCTACGGCGGCCCTAACCTTTTATCTACTGATACTACATTTGATAACATTTGTGACTAAAAAGTGCTTGCAATTTTAGATCCACACAAGAAAAAAAACGAATTAAACTACAAATGAACAGAAACGAAAGCATTATGTTGGGTCCATTCCTGGAATTGTTTTCGACTTAAAGATAACCTAAGATTATATAGCAAACCCCAAGGAAACAATATCCCTGCACCTAAGATCCACTGCTCGCTGTTAACCGAAGGTTACATATGAAACAAGCGAGGATCATTAATCCACCCATCATAATCCAGATTATCTTTCGTTACAATCAGCCAAGAATTTTCTACTCTCGCTGAAAAAGTCACCCGTCCAGAATACAAATGTTGATTTTAAGACTGAATCCTGCTATTGTTGATTTCTGACGCTTTTACCTTACTGGCCCACTGCGTTGCGAATAGGGCAATTTGAGAGAATACATCGAGAAAGACATAAGCATGTGTGATGCTCAATCAATACATGGAAGGATTCATTTGGAAAGTAAAAACGAGGGATAAAAGCAAGTGTTGGCCAATTCATCATTCTGAAAATATGGAATCAGTGGATTACGGTCACAGAGAAGAAAATTTCCGTAGGCAATTCAGGAATTGAAGGAAAAACACCCTATAATTGTTATCACCGCCAATTATACACCAGCGAAATTGTATGAGATAGACGACAATTGCATGGGCAATCATTTTTTCCATATTAAAGGAAAACGTATTTCAATAAAAACACGAAATATACATAAACAGACCAGAACGCTGTACAAATTTGTATAATGCACAAGTACGTGCAGAACTACACTGTGAGTCATAAAAAAAGTCGAAACCAATAAAAAAATCACAACTTTGTGAAAACGCTTTGATTTAAATAAAATTTGGCACATAACATAGAACAATAGTGTCCCATTCGAAAATGACATGCAGAAATTCTGAAGAAAATATTCCCAGTTCAATTTCTGCATGTTTATGCAGACTTATGTAAAATTTCTGCACAAACTTGTTTGCAAACATTAACTGCATAATTACTTCGTCAGGTTTACTCTACTAAATGGTTTAATCTTTCTGCAAAATTGTTTGTTCAGAAATTAACATACAAAATGCAATTCGAAAACCATTATGCAGAATAGTTGCATAAAAAATAAACAGAATTATTCTGATGAATTGGTTATGGCAAAATATGTTCTGCAGAAATCTACAAATTAACTAATAAACCCGTCTAATCTAATTAACCCCTCTAAACTAATAAACCCATCTAATCACATTTACATCACAATATTTAATAAATATGAGCATTTATATCCTTAATAGTAATGAAGTCCCAGTATTAGCTAACCATAACCCCCTTTCCTAATGCTTCACTTCCAAGTAGTATGGGTGGCGGATTGGGTAAAAGCATTAGTTTGGTATTTAGACTTCTGCAATGGGAAACGCCACAGTTCATCTAACCCCAACCACTGGCCACCAAACAGTCCTGACTTGAATCCAGTGGACTAAAAAATTTGGGAAGTTCTCCAGAAAAAAGGTTTACAAATCGAAGATTAATGACATCGAATACTTGAAACTACTAATTAAGAAAACTTGGATTGAACTCGACCAGCGTATAATCGATTCGTCAATTAAAGAATGGCGCGTTAGACTCAGAGTTTGTGTAAAAGCCACTGGAGATCATTTTGAGCACATTTTATAATTCACTTTTGTTCCTTCACTATTGTTCTATGGACACGTGTCTGTGGTCACATGTAGTGAGAACATGTGCAGCCATTACGAGATTTTGACGGAGTGACTTTATTTATTTGTTTTGCTTTTTTGCGGACAGTGAGAATACGGAATTTCGGGGACGTCCTTTTTTAATGGCCTCTAAGCAGCCAGTAAAGTACACCCGGTAAACATGAGCTGTGATATTGGTCAATTCAAAATAAGATGCATTTCGATGATAGAAAATAAGATGTAACATTGCATCTTATCTCGTGGACAAGAAAATTAGATGCTATAACGCATCTTGTTTCAGTATATTTTGATTTGCAGTGTGTGCATTTCTCAGAACGATCCAGTTAATTCAGCTGCCAGCCCTTTTCGGGAATTGCTTTTGTTGAACACCCTGTAGATTGCGAGTTATGAAAAATACTAACTCGTACACACATTTATCACAGTTATTATTAAAAAGATTTCAATTTAATTACATGTAAAATGTTGACAGCACTGCAATAATTTTTAAAAATACACATGTATAGCCTACATTTTCTAAATAAGTGTCTCGTCTATTCAGCATTGTTCTTGTTTTGGTGTTAATTTTTGTCCTAATATTATTAACAAAAAATCTAATATTGATATTCCTTCCCTTGAGCCAGCAGGCATATATATACATGGTGAAACCGAGCTGGTTTAGGTTTACTTTAATGTACAATCGATTTGGAACAAACGTGGCATTTTCCAGGTTTTGGTACAATGTCGCAGCGGTTCCACAACATGTTTGTGCGATACATATTCCATGCTTTACGACTGCGCCTCCTCCCCCGCATCAGGCCTAAGAAAAAACTAGGTCCCTTGGCTCGGTGTGGGTGCCACCAGCCAAAAATCGATATGAACGTTGCGTGCACGTTTCCGGGTGCGTAGTAAATTACGCCACGCTGCTGTATCTCACGAGGCCAAAATGGCACGCGGCATCGACACCATGCGTATACCATAGTGTATGCAATACACCATAGGAGTGAGGGCCGTTCACCAAGTAACAGGAGCTAGAAAAGCATGGGCAGTGACAGTCGAAGACTATCAACATGCCAACCTTCCAATGGTGAAAAATCACGCGCCTATCTAAAAGCATACTCTTGGGACCGGTGAAAAACATGCTTTTAGACAGGTTCATCAGCAGACATGCGCACATACAGCTGCAAAATAGGGAATTTCCCCTTTTTCAATTCTCTATAGATGAGTCACTAGCTATTGGGTGCCATTTTAGTTCATGTACAAGTATAGTAATTGTCTTGTATTTCCCTGCCTGTTGGATTTGGTAATAATTGTGTAGGCCCACATCGAAAAAAAATGTCGTGAAAAGCGTCAATGTATACCAGAAAGACAGATTCTGTCCATAAATATCCCCGTGTCAGTACATGCAACGTTCAGTCGATTCAAAAGATCGTTCGAGTGCTTCACACAAGAATCTCATACATTGGCTTGAAAAAATCACAACATCTAGGTCAGCCAAGCCACAATCTCTATAGAACACTGAAGTCAACAGCATCTAGCCAAATCTGATGACACAAACCTCAACAAGAAACGTCTACAGGCAGTCAGATATCCAGCTATGGAGTCTGCACTTAATGAGTGGTAACTGTCAACCAGGAACATGTCAATCTAAGTGGTAACCTCATCTTAGTCTGATATTTTTTGCAGTTCCAATGTTGATATTCCCTTACATAATCATTGGGGTCAATAACAATTATTCGTTATTGCTTTAGGAAGGTTTATTCCTTTTTACATGGGTCCCAAGTGGGGAACGGCACATTTTATGCGTTTAGAGAAGTTGTTCGTTTACACAGGATGCATTTGGACAGGTTTACCGTAGCCATGGGTAATCGTCTAAGACCATCTTTAGCCAGGAAAACTTGCAGAAAATCGGCATCGATTTCACAAACTGACAGAAGACATCTGGAGAAATGTTACCATACATCCAAATAATATATTGCACAGGAACTGAGCTAGGTGGTGTAGTGGTAACGCTATCGTCCTTTCAATTGCTAGACCTAGGTCGCCTACCATGCTGTAGTTTTCGAGGTTTTCCATACTTGTTTCAGGCAAATGCCATGATAGTTCCTTTAAAAATCGGCCGCGACCATGCTCCTTTCTCTCTTCATATCCATAATAAACTACCAAAACAATCTAAAAACCAAATCTAAAAATACTAATATTAATTGCCAGGTGGGCTGAGTCCCACAGTGCATGTGCGCTTATATATTGCACAGAAAATTTTCAAAGTTAACATTATCGGTAAGTGCACATGAGGTGGACTCAGCCCACCTGGCAATTGGTATTAGCCTTTTTGGATTTGGATTTTGAATTGTTTGGTAGTTAAAATATCAAAGTTTGGTTCACTTCCAGGCTGGATGGAAACCAGTGAGGTGCTGACTTTGATAACTGCTGTTTTCCTGGCGAGAGGCTGTCGCCATGCAGGTCGGTGGTCCATCATGCTGGTTGGTTGGACCGTCCTTCTGCAGGTTGGCTGCATTGTCCCGGCAGGTTAACTTAACGGTGGTGGAGCTGTGTCGCACCTGAATCTTCGGTCTCCTTTCGACCACTCATTGTCCAGCTGAGCTCAGTAGTACAGTACACCCAGATAGTGCCAAGTGGGTGGGGGGGTTCTGGTCCCGCCCCCACCCACCGGAAGTGACGTCATGGTCCCAACCACTAAACAAGATGGCGGACTGTAAGTGCCAAAAATCAAAGATGGCGGCCGGAAGTGACGAAAATTAGGGCGGGAAATTTGAAAAATGATGGGAAAGTTAAAAATCAAAACGGAAGTGACATAATTTAGGCGGGGAATTTAAAAATGGGTAGGAAATTCGAAAATCGAAGCGGAAGTGACAAAATTCAGGAAAAAATGGGCGGGAAATTTGAAATGCGGGGAAAATGCACCGGAAGTGAGGAAATTTAGGAAAAATTACAACAAATTTAAAAAAGGGGGGCGATGAATTTGAAATTAGGGGAAAATGCACCGAAAGTGTGGAAATTTAGGTGGGAAATTCAAATATGGACCGTAAATAACGCCAATTCAAGATGGCTGACCGGAAGTGATGCGATGTATATGTCAAGAAATAAACAGTACCCTGGCTTGCAAATGCTTAGATATTTATTTAAATGTCATTACATTGCAAATTTAGTATTTTGTCACTCCTCCTTTGGCTCTTATCACTGCAGCTACCCTTTGTAGCTGCAGTGATAGCTGCTATTTTGCCCCATTCCTCATTAATGTGTGCCAACAGCACTGCTTTTGATGTTCATTTATGTTGAGCAATGTTTCTCTTTAAAACTGGCCACAACTGTTCGATGGGATTAAGGCCAGGGGAATGTGCCTCTAACAGTTTAATCCCATGCTGAAGAAACCATGCCCTCGAAGTAGCAGAAACATGGCAAGGAGCATTATCCTGCTGAAACGAAACTGTTCCTTGAGCATTATGCCCAAATAATCTCATAATCGAAGGCTCTAAAACAGAAGCCAACATGTAGGTGTATGTCATCGAGTTCATCCTGCCCTCGCACACAAAAAGTTCTCCGGCACCCGTTGTAGCCATACATTTCCATATCAACACGCTACTCTCTCCATGTGTTACAGTAGGGACAATACATTCAGGACAGGACTCTTCTCCAAGACGCCGTCTCACAAAAATGGCTCCAGGAGTACCGAAAAGCTATTGAAATAAGATGAAAATTAAGCTATTCGTTATCCTCATCAAATCTATTCTTTTACCAAATTAGACACAACTTAAAGAATTAAACTTTGGTATTAGGAACAGGAGAATAGTACCTGGATGTTAGTTTCATCCGACCAAAGGACTTTTGCTTAATCGTCAGCTGTCCAAGCTTGGTGTTTTCTTCACCACTGAAGCCTTGCCTTCCGATTTTTCTCAGAGAGGAAGGGCTTTTTATGCACTTTGCATCCTCTCAGGCCAGCTTCCAGAGTCGTCATCTAACAGTCCATTCAGAAATGGCATGACTTGCATGCAAGTTGTGTTGACTCGCCATTTCCGAAGATGTGAGTTGCCAGTTTGACAGAGATTGTCGAGCTAACATTCTATCCCCACGGGCTGAAGCGTGCCGTGTGCGGCCTGATCTTGGATTGTCATCATGAGATCTTGACATAGCAAACCGTTTTAAGGCTGTTTGAACACCATTATGTGAACATTTCACTGCTCTCGCTATTTCCACTTGGCTCATGCCTTCTTTACTTAAAGTAAGAATTTTTCTGTCTGCAATTTACTTATACCTCTCTTGTTTGACCGTGGCATGTTAACATTCAATAATGCAATGCCAAAATGTAATTGCATCTGTTATTTAAAGCAAAGAATTACCAAACCCTAACCTTTGCTCCAGAGCAAAGTTTCAGTTTATTTGCAATCTCCGTAATTATTATGGAAATCATTCATCACGTGATATTTTCCAGTACATTGTGCTGAGGGGCAACCAGCTAAGGCAATTACAATCAAATTTTTGTAGATAACATGCAACAAAGGACTAGTTTTAGGGGGTGCTCCAGACTTTTGGCCAAGGCTGTATGTTATTCAAACGTTTTAATCTTTCTTGTAATTCACATTTTGTTTCCCATAATTTAACGCCTAACGACCACTATAGGAGTAGATATAATTACTCAAATTCCTTGAACGAGCTCCGTGCCAAGAAAGATGCTTACTATTGTTCCTTCTTTTTGCATGCGATTAGACGATGGAATAACCTTCCTTGCGAAAGTCCATATTTATTAAAAATAAACATAACAATGATTATTCGCTACTGATGTCACTGACTGACTCATAAACTGTATACCAGAAATCAAATACTTTCAGAACTCCGTATAAATACACCGTTCAAACTCAAGTGCTTTCCGAGACATGTTTCTTTTCGATGAGAGCTAGTCGAAGACTGATGGGCCAATTATTACAATTTAAAGATGGAGCCATTGACGGATGACGTCACGTGTAGGCTACCACTAGAAAATCAATTAAAACAACCATTCTCCTCGACATTTGAGTACGTTTTTTCCCAATTCTTAGAATCCGTTCAGGGAGCCCGGATAGAGTGGAACGAGCGTTGCAAACGGAACCCAATGACTCCGACTAAATTACGATAATCAGCGGGTTCGCAAATAGATCGTAAATATTGATTACTTAACTATTGGGTTGGTTCCAGTCAGAGCCTATCGTCTAATTTCATTATTCACCGCGTCTAAATGCATACCGGAAATAATTCAGTACTGAGCAATTCCGTCAACATCCCATCCAATTTTAGAGACGAATTTATAAGACTTATAATGAAGGGGAGATAGGGGACCATTAAGAGATGGAGTTAGGTGAGACCGTGATACATTAACATTAATAAATTGTTACAGTGGGAATATTAACTTGATATATTTAATCTAAAATGCCTTTACTTACTACTTATGCAGCTTATGTAGCAAACAAATGCAATACCTTTGTAAAATTTTAAAAAGTTGATTTTTATGTCGAAAAACAATTTTTTTTCTTAGCAAAATTAATGTTATTTCTTCCTAAATATTTTATTGCAGTTATTCTATCTGTAGCTGATTAATTCATATTTTATTGCTAAATAAATATAAACATCGTTTTAGTTGAATGCAATTGCATTTGATGTAATTTAAGTTTCTATGGGCAATATCCGTGTGGGGAAAACTGAGACAACTGATTTGGGGGAAGATGAGATACATTCACTTAACAAACTTTGAATTTGGATTTTTTGTAGCTGTTGTCAATTTTGATAACTTTTAATTTGTATATGTCTAACATTACTAAAGAATGAAAATAAGTCGAAAATATTGCAGAAAAATTTAAATCGAAGGAATTTAGCCAAGTAACTTTTTTTTAAAGTATAACAATTTTGTTTTATTATATTTCCGTTGGTTTCAACAATTTATTATAATTTTTATTTTAAGTTTTGTTTAAAGCATGAAGTGCATAAAATTTCTATACACAGCCACGTAGATAAACCACACATCTTTACAAGTTTAGATCGATAAGATAAATTGCACAAAAAATGTTTTAGTAAAAAGTCCCTCAATGCTCTCCAGTCTCCCCTATATGATCAATGATTTTCAACCGATGTCTTCGGGATTTTGGGAGAGGGTCGAAAAGATAAGGCCATAATTTAATATCAGCAACACAAATTGTAGTAACTTGATGCAATAATAAGATTTTTAGTTATGAAATAACAGAGCTGTCATTTACAGACCAAATTTCCAGAGAAAAATTGCATATGCCTCAATAAATAAAAAAAATTCATTATTCCGTCAAAATCTAGAACATTTCCTTTTTGCGTGAAAACCAACAGATGTTTAATCACTTTTCACTTTCTTTTACCCTAATAGCCATTTATCTGCAATCGTGTGTTTATTTCAATAAAGAAAAGCAAAAGTCTTTAAGCTAAAAATCACATTTTATAAAGTTGATAAAGTTGGCACACTTGAAATGGTGAAAGTTTATGGCTGAAGACAGGAATTTTCGTGAAAACGTGAAACGGGAGACCGGGACCGGGGTGCAGTGGGTCAAAATTTTGGTTTATTAATTTTTATGAGAAATATTCAACTTTTAACGAATTAAAAGATGACAAAGTAATGTACAGACTTGGACAAAAGTCTGGAGCACCCCGGAAAGTTATGTATATGTCGAGAAATAAACAGTACCCTGGCTTGCAAATGCTTAGATAATTATTTTGATGTCACTACATTGCCAATTTAGTATTTCGTCACTCCTACTTTGGCTCTTATCACTGCAGCTACCCTTTGTGGCATACTTGCGATCAAATGATCGCAAGTGGTAGCTGCTATTTTGCCCCATTCCTTTTTAACGTGTGCCAACAACACTGCTTTTGATGTTAATTTATGTTAAGCAATGTTTTTCTTCAAAACTGGCCACAACTGTTCGATGGGATTAAAGTAAGGGGACTGTGCCACTAACAGTTTAATCCCATGCTGCAAAAACCATGCCCTCGAAGCAGCCGAAACATGGCAAGGAGCATTATCCTGCTGAAACCAAACTGTTCCTTCAGCATTATGCCCAAACAATTTCATAATCGAAGGCTCTAAATCAGAAGCCAACATGTTGGTGTATGACATCGAGTTCATCCTGCCCTCGCACACAAACAGTTCTCCGGCACCTGTTGTAGCCATACATTCCCATATCATCACGCTACTGTCGCCATGTTTTACAGTAGGGATAATACATTTAGGACAATACTCTTCTCCGAGACGGCGTCTCACATAAATGGCTCCAGGAGTACCGAAAGCTATTGAAATAAGATGAAAATTAAGCTACCCGTTGTCCTCATCAAATCTATTCTTTTACCAAATTGGACACAATTTAACTAATGAAGCTTTGGCATTAGGAACAGGAGAATAGTACTTGGATGTTAGTTTCATCCGACCAAAGGACTTTTGCCCAATCGTCAGCTGTCCAAGCTAGGTCCCTTTTGCACCACTGAGGCCTTGCCTTTCGATTATTCTCAGAGAGATAGGGCTTTTCACATGCTTTGCATCCTCTCAGGCCAGCGTCCAGAAGTTGTTTTCTTACAGTCCTTGCAGAAATGGCATGATTTGCATGCAAGTTGTGCTGATTAGCCTTTTCCAAAGATGTGAGTTGCCTTTTTGATAAAGATTGTCGAGTTAACATTCTGTCCCCACAGGCTGAAGTGTGCCGCGTGCGGCCTGATCTTCATTTGTCATCATGATATCCTGACATAGCAAACGTTTTAAGGCTGTTTGAACACCCTTACATGAACATTTCACTGCTCTCGCTATTTCCCCTTGGCTCATGCCTTATTTACTTTAAGTAAGAATTTTTTATCTCTGCAATTTTCTTAAACCTCTTGTTTGACCGTGGCATGTTAACTTTTAATAATGCAATGCCAAAATGTAATTGCATCAGCTATTTAAAGCAAGAAATTGCCAAAACCTAACCTTTGCTCCAAAGCAAAGTTTCAGTTTTTGCAATCTCCATAAATATTATGGAAATCTTTCATCATGTGATATTTTCCAGTACATTGTGCTGAGGGGCAACCAGCTAAGACAATTACAATCAAAATTTTGTAGAAAACATGCAACACAGGACTAGTTTTAGCAGGTGCTCCAGACTTTTGGCAAAGGCTGTACCAGCCTTCAATGACCTGTATACATTTTTTTCATCCTTACAGAGCTGCTAGTTTTTTTACATACATTACATTTAAAAGCAGTTTGTGCAGTGTGTCCCAATGTTGGGGTGCACTGGGACATGGCATGAGGTAAAGTGATCTATGCAAAATTAAGAGAAATCTTAGAACAAAAAGAACACATTGGCTAAAATAAAAGTATGTATTAAATTCAGCATGTCAATTTTACATTCCTAGTTAAAGTTGGAAAATATGTGGCAGAGCATGTATAGTAATTTCCACCTTGTGCTGCTGGCCGTGACAGTGTTTCAACTATATCACTGTTGTTAACATACGATTCGTCACAAATTGATTGATAAATGAAATGGAACAAAGATGGTTTTCATTTCAGAATACATACTGCTAGGGTGTTGTTTTTGGAATGTTATTTTTATTGGCAACTGTTCATAATAAATGTTTACCATCAACTACTTTAATTTCAACAGCATCCATATTTTCACTGCTTTATACTTGTCCAAATTAGTTTTTTCTTCTGTGATTGCAAACCATATGTGCTGTAAGGGCCCTACGAGACTCAGCTCCCCTCGCTATTGCGAAACTGTTTTATCGTAAAACAAATTTAAAATACTTAAAAATGCTTTTTATTTAAAGCCAATGATAATGATAAAATTTACCAGTGAAGCCCAAAAACATGTCCTAGTCTAACCCATAATGTGGTGGTCCACTGTACATACTCGTTACAACCATGCATCTTGATTTGTATTAGGCCTTACAGCTGATCACATGGCTAATCAACAAACTCTAGTTTGGAATTACAGTTCGATATATACACTTGTGAATGGTATATTGCAGCATCACTTATGTTTTATCGTTACACATAGAATATAACTCCAGTGTTGACTTACTTTTCAAGAAAAAAAATTTAGCTGTAAATCTTCTCTTGTTCTCAAAGTACAAGTAATGGAATGCTCCTAAAACCTGATTTTATGAAAATATTATACCACTCTGATCCGCGTCCCAACTATCTCCAGTCTCCCCTATACGTATTTGATTGAGCATTTATTTTGTAAAATCCATATTGCATTGTTTTATAACACCATAATTCGTAAATTTGTATCGACAGTATATGAAACAATACACCATTTTTTCACATAGTATATTGCGGATTCCTCTTTTGGTGGAAAAACCTCTCAACCATGCTGGATATATGTTGTTAAATAAAACTCATATACTCCACCAGGAGATGCTGAACAGAATGAAACAGGAAACTTTCGCTGAAAACTTCTTCATTATTAAATAAAATGTGTATTATGCACTGCAACAATTGTGATCTTAAAAGAATCTTAGAATCTTGTCGAATTGAATTCTTTCCATGCCTCTATAGGTGCCTGCTAATTAATAAATACAGATTTGATCCACACAGATTTGCTTGCAAAGGATTCAACCCAATTAAATTTTATTTCAATTAGAATCCCCATGGGGATGTACTGGACTATTGAAGACTTCCAAATAGTAGTGTTTACTTCACACTCCTAAATTTGATGCATTCTGCTCTTGTCATGCATTTGCTGATGCAATGAATACATAATGCAATTAGAAAGTAGGTTATTACATTAAGTACAGGTGTGAATAACTAAATATGCAAACATGAAAGCTTCTTTAAAAGTAAGCAATGATGATAATATGACATTAAAAGCGAAATGTATGCTCTCAATGTCGTAAATAACCAAGTGCTTCATTTGCATTACCAAAGATTCCTCGCAATATTTTTTTTTACTAAAACTACATTTAGTAGCTATCGCCACAACATTAAACTGATAAACCTTTCTGATACCTGCTTAAGGTAAGTATATTCTGCAACCAATCCGACATTTTCGAAACCTTGGGGGATACTTGTTATATACCTGTAATACACCTTATTTGTAAATGTATACATACATTTTAGAAATATTTGCGTGTATAGTGATCGATATTGTATTAATGAAAATAATATTGTTTCTATGTATTCTATATACGCAATTGATTGGTGAGTAATGTAAACTTTCTGAACTTAACTGAAATTGTAGCAAATGTATCATGGATATATTAATTCCCGATAAGTACTTCTTGGTCTTTTGTTTCATGGTCTTTTTTTGGCACACCTAAATAATCGTACTGAGCCACCTGCCCAAAATTTTTTGTCATACACCACGAGTTCACCTGACTTGACACTTCCATAATCCAGTCCAAAGTCATCCCCAAACTACCCAGCAATATCTAAGAGTGCCTGCATCTCTTTATAATCTTCTATAATGAGGTTGATATTAATCGAAGGCTTAGTTGAATTGATCACAATTGTAACAATCCCCCAATAAATTGCACAGAAAATCTCTAGCCGACTCCAGTTCAATTTACTGTTCACCATAGAAGTGATAATTAAACCCTTTGTACTTAAACGTGTACGGGTCTTTGAAAATGTAAATTACATAAGGACAGTAAACCCAGATCTATGATAAAAGAAAAGAAAAATTATACTCTGCATATTTGAGACTTTTGAGTTTTTTTGTAATGATTGGAACATGGGAATTTCTTGCTAAAAAATCCCATCTACTAATTAATATAAAATAGAATTTTGTTAAATATATAAGGCCACATGGACATTTCCTTTATGTCAAAAAATATACACACAGATACACAAATTGGAAGTATGAGAATTACGATATATGGACCATTCCAAGGCCCATTCTGTACATTTTCAAGAAACCCTCACACGAATATTTACCACAATATTTTTCAAAACAGTCAGAAATTGCCCACGAGGAAACATTTGGTGCTTATATCCACCTTTTTTTTCTCGCAAGGCTTAATGGCAAGGACCGGTTACAATCCTCATTGCAATTGTCATAGCTTGGCACTGTTTTTAAAGGCAAATGCCATGATGGCTTCATCTTCAACGAATTTTCCCTTTGCTAGCCTTTAAGTATAGGGTGCTTCCACATCGATGTTTAGATTCCCTATATGGTCTTCGATGCTTTTTGGGCACCAAAGCTTTAATCCACCAATAACCAATATATACAGGTATACTCTTGTGGCTTATTTTGGACATTGTGTTTTATTTGGAAAGTGGAACTGGCATGCTTTATAAACTGACACGTTTTTGCCTATATACTTTTTTGTTATTTTGTAGTTTTAATATTTTAGAAGAAGAAACCGATATTTTCGCGCCTCGGACTACGCCTACATTTCCTTGCTTATTTTGTTATACTTGTATGTGCTGAAACCCACACAAAGAGTCGTCAAGGGACATTTTGTTGACGGATTTCAACGCTTTTCGACCGCGTTTGAAAGAATTATTTCCCAAAGCAACGTTCGTATCAGCTAAACCGGGATTCTGCTCCTCTTGTTGTGAACTGAATCCGGCTTCATCATATAGATCGCTCACAACAATGAGTGCTGGGTGGCAACAAATGTGCGGTGTCTATGGATCATGGGAAATCCCCCGTTGAATCTGTCCCCATGGAAACGTGCTATAGAATAGCCACAGTATAGGTTTAACATCTTTAAACTTAAAAAGTTCATTTGAAAAATAACTTAAATAAGATGTGCTTAATGGAGAAAAATGTTAAGAGCTTGTGTTATTCTTGCCTTCGTCAGATGCCTGGTTTAAAAAAATATTACAATACATTAACAAGGATGATACAGCTCCCATTAATATTTATGAGATAAAATATGCAATCACTTGAAAGCAAAATTGCTTTATTTTTAGAAATTGAGTATTTCGGTTTGATTGCATGGATACTAAACGTTTTCATCTAATATTCTGTAGAACAATGGTCTCCAAAGTGGGAGCATTGCTTCATGTTCACAATCTTAAAATTGTAATTAATAAAACGTAATTGAACATAAAAGATTCGAAATTATATATGATTTAATGATGCAGCTAAATTGTCTGTTACATTTCTGGCGAAAATGTGAGACAGTGTCCCGGGGCTGCATGTACGCAAGCACACACAGGCAATGAATTAAGGTAGAGGGGAGGTTCGACTTGAACCCTCACCTCTAGTTTTATTAAAACAGAAAAAAAACAGAAAATTCAAAACAAGTGATCATGAAGATCAAAACAGAAAACCCGAAGTTAAACTTTAGAAAACGCGGATTTGGACCACCTAGGTCCTAGCCGAAGCCAAAATCCTGTAGGGGAGACCGGGGCACAGTAAGTCATTATTTTATTATTTATTTATTTTTGAGAGAAATATTTAACTTGTATAATTTTAAAGGAATGACATAGTAATACACAAGCTTCTATTCTGCTATTATTTAGCTGAGCTTCTGAATCTGTATATGCATTTTGCCATCCTTTTAGATCTACTAGTTTTTTTGCTATTAGAAATTTAAGATGCTTGCGCAGACTGTCCCAGTGTGCCCCTATGTAGGGGTACACTGGGACATGGCATATGGGGTTCAGTGGTCCATGCGAAATTAAAACAAATTTTATTGCACTTAAAATTAAACGTAATTACCGCAGCTTTCATATTTTCACTGCTTACTTGTCCAAATGTGCTTTTCTTCTGTGATTGCGAACCATTTTTACCTTAAAACATAAATTTGAAATATTTAAACTTGGTTTTTATTAAAAGTAATGATTAATGACAAAATTTAACCCAAAAACATTTATTGTGGTACACTGGGACACGTCCCACGTACTGTACCCCATAATGTTGTGGTCCACTGTACCCCATAACCAATTTGTTTTGAATTGGGCTTTACAGCTGACCACATGGCTAATTAGCATAAACTTTAGTTTGGAGTTACAGCTGGACATATACATACCATTTCCAGGCAAAAACCATGATAGTTCCTCTAAAATTCGGCCGCGACCGTGCTCCTTCCTCTCTTCACATCTATTATTAACAAGTACCACACAATTAAAAAAATCCAGAAATAATAATACCAACTGCAAGGACGGCTGAGTTCCCACAGCATGTGCACCTATGTACTTTTTGGTTGTTAATGGATTTTTAATGTTGGCCTATTTCTGCAAATAAGGCTAAACACTAACGCCAGGGGATGAGCCTTTATCACCTACCTGAACTTGAAGGGAAATTCCAGCATAAAATTATTGTGTAGCACAAAGTTAGGCATAATTCCCGACTTTCACGAGGTTTTAAAAATCAAAGTACGTTTGGGACTGGGGACACATCGATTCTGGTATCCAATTCCCCTATCACTGACTATATCCTGTACCATGTCATTCTGTTTCAGTTGCCCACAACTCATTACTCCCACCGATTTCCACTGTTTTACCTGTATTGCTCATTATCCGTCTGTTGTCCTTCCCATTGACTTAGATTTTGTATGTATTGTAATCTTCGTATTAATGTGCATGCTCCTGCGCTATATCAAATGGCGGTGCTTTCCCCCTGGTTGGGAATAAACATTAATGCAAAAAAAAAGACCTTTAAAACTAAATTTAACAAAAAATTCAAAAAGTGAAAAATACCATCACTAGTGGGTGTCCATAATAGCTACCCCCTCCCTCCCCCCTGTCCACTTGGGGCCTAAATGCCAGCAGACCCACCCCACTTTGAGCGAATCTTTTTTGAATGGCCCCTAATGCAGAGTGAATGAGGTCGAGGATGCGTGAGTAGAGACTCGCAAAATTGGTTGCACTTTCAGCTAGTACTCTGAAAATATTTCGTGATGAGTAGTTTTTCAAATCGAATTATAAGTGTCGTAGTTTATCTTGGAAGAAATCCATTTGGATCCCGAATTCCCGATTAGGATTTTACTTGTTAGAACATAGTATATCTTAGTTATAGGATGGTTTATGCGTTATTGAATTGCCAGTTATATCTGACAACTATTGTGACAAGGATATTCCCGGTCAGGGGAGACCGGGGCACAGTGGTACAACGCGTTTATAAAATCAGGTTTTATCAGCAACCCAATGCTTTTGATTTGCAAAGAAGCTGTCTGCAGTAGTACTCTTTCCTTAACCAAAAAGTCTGTTATCTGACACAAGTATAGAAGAAAATTAAGATTTAAGGTTAAAGTTTTTGTTCCCGAAAAGTAAATATTCAACTCACAATTTGATTTTTATTTTAGGTGTAATTATAAAATATAAGTAATGCTGCAATATACTACTAATGCAATTAGCCAATGTGGTGTTCTTTTCCTTCTTAAATGTGTCTCAATTTCGAATGGACCACTGTACCCCATGTCCCTATACAGGGGCACACTGTGGCAGTCTATGCAACCAACTTTAATTTCTTATAGAAAAAAACTAGTAGCTCTAAAACGATGAAAAAATGTATATAGATACTGAAGGCTTGAATATTACTGAATTATTCTTCGTTTAAAATGCTACAAGTTAAATAGTTTTCTCAAAAAAAAAAAAATGAATTATAGAATTTTGTCCCACTGTACCCCGGTCTCCCCTAATTTCTACATTAATGACGAGCTTTCCAATGGTTGGGATATCATAGTTGTCTAAAATTGGGATGGCTTGATTATTGTGAAATCGGGTTTTTATCGGAAAATGATCACATTGTTTGCATGGCTGGGATATCTTACAACTTTTTCTTTTTACAAATTTGGAGTTCTTATGAGAAGCTACATATACTATATACATGTGCTCCGTGCATGTGTGTTCATGAACTGAAGCATCGTTCGTGAAGCGAAACAGCATGTGGTGTTCGCAGACCGATTTGTTCGTAAATCGAGGTTCCACTGAAGCTGTTTTGTTTGAACGTTAGTTGATATATTTGTGTAAATATTTACTTAGATTTAAAAACAAAAAAATGCTATGAATTTATGAAAAATATTCTGCTTTTTTTGGCCACACTGTATTTGTTTATGTAGAAAATGACGTCATGGCAGGAATTCTTTGGACGTCTCTGTCGTTATCATCAATTTGGCGAGGAATTTGAATTTCAAATCAATAATTTTACCCTTCCAGTTATTACCTGAGCAAATTATGACTTCATCTTCTAGTTATAGTATAGAGATTGATTTTTCATCACAAAATGTAAGTGGCGAAAATACCCCATTGAGACAAAATCATTATTGGAGGAAACCAAAATTACAGGGTATTGCCCCCGCCCGTGTACAGTAGAACCTAACTGTCTACATGCATATTTTTCACCAGTCCCAAGAGTATGCATTAA
The DNA here is from genome assembly GCA_034696685.1 of Julus scandinavius. Classification (NCBI taxonomy): domain Eukaryota; kingdom Metazoa; phylum Arthropoda; class Diplopoda; order Julida; family Julidae; genus Julus; species Julus scandinavius. The sequence continues at coordinate 162 of JAQGAE010002070.1, read as the reverse complement.
GACAGATTCTAATGTTTTACACCTCCCAACTTTTGATGTCCGATTTGCATGCCATCTTGAACCTATAAACAGAATCGCAGCACATACCGATATGCGGGGCTGGTAGGCAAGATGGCATTCCAATCTTACTCCAGATACGAAATTGTCAGGGGACTATGGAAA
>JAQGAE010002069.1:0-19435 GCA_034696685.1 Julus scandinavius | reverse complement strand
ATTTAAAAGTAGTTTCAAACTTATGTCAACATTTAAAAGTAGTTTCAAACTTTTGTAAACATTTATACGTAATTTCAAACTTATGTCAACATTTATAAGAAGTTTCAAACTTATGTCAATATTTAAAAGTAGTTTCAAACTTATGTCAACATTTAAAAGTAGTTTCAAACTTTTGTAAACATTTATACGTAATTTCAAACTTAAGTCAACATTTAAAAGTAGTTTCAAACTTATGTCAACATTTAAAAGTAGTTTCAAACTTGTGTCAACATTATTAAGTAATTTCAAACTTGTGTCAATATTTATAAGTAACTTCAAACTTATGTTCAGCATTTATAAGTAATTTCAGACTTATGTCAACATTGTTAACTAATGTTTGTTTATGCCCTAGATAAAACTAACATTATTACTCACTAATATTCACAATGATTCACATGTTTTTTTCACAGTACAAGACAAAGAAAATCACAGAAAATCCACATTTCCACAACAAAAGTTGTTGTCTTCACCATTTTAGTTTTTTTCGTACCATTGTTTATATCAGTATTTTTAAGATATTATGGCATGATACACTCCGAAAAATGTAAAAATATAACAGATTTCCTTGAATGTATTTGCCCAAATTTTTCCCACACAAAAATGTATGGAAATTCTTTACCAATCAGAATAATTAGTTTTGTGGTCTTTAATTTGGTATATACAATTTGGAATTTTCACGATGTTTTAATATCAGTGCTGAACCTAGCAATTAGTGCAAATTTCCAAGTAATCGGTGATTATCTTGACAAGATCCAACATAATACAACTGTGGTGTTTAACTGGGATCTCATCAGGAAAGATCATCAAAAACTATGCCATTTATTTAGAAAAACCAACGACAACATTTCCTACATGGTCCTACACTCATACGCTTATAATATCTATTGGATGTGCTTTCTAATGGTCAATATATTAAGGTGAGATTGGCTAGGGCATGATGAGGGTCTAAGATGAGGGGATAAGATTAAGCATCACATTAGGGAAATTATCCCCTCTTGTGTAAGTCTGAGGACCAAGGAGTCTAACATGTATGCCAGTCTTTGGGCTGAAACCCCCAAAGGTGCAATTAAAATCTTATCGGGAAGGAGAGGTGTTTAAAGGCACCACAACCTCGCCTGGTTTATCGAGTCACAGAGTGACTGTTAGAGCCAATAGATGTTCTTTAGGGGAGCCAATAAGATAGAACCTCAAGCCCAGATATGTCCAAGGTCGCACCACCTCCAGGGGTGTTCCACCCCAATGGAACCTGTTAAGTGGGTGAAAGTAAACAGGCTTTCCTTTTCTTTAGTTGAATATTAAAAAAAATATTTGAAGGTGTTTAGGATAAGCAAACAGAGTTGCAAATATTTATGAAATGAGACTAGCAATCCCCTTGTGCTTGGCAAGTTTAGAAATTTGAGCTTTGATTAATGCAACAACAGAAATTCCACATTGTCTAAAGTCTTTCTACACTCTTTCAGGCCACTTGCTTCCAATAACATTGGCTTACTGTATGGGTTTCTCTCAACTTATTACATGTTTGCGCGAATATGTTCGGTGACATACACATCGCAGCTAGTGTACAGTCAGGTTTGTTACAGATATCAAAACACGAATGTTTCAGATCACTTAGTTTTACAAAACAAAACTTAAAACAAGTTATTTTTACAGATTAGAGCACCGTTGAGATATTTGTATCGATGCCCGACATCACGCTTTAACAACGAGGTATGTTTTGAGTAAAATGGTATTTTGACAAAATGGGTAGGTAAGGCACTTCCAGCCATGTGGAGTTCAATTTGGTATATTTGAAGAGAGTCCATAAATATATTATTTGCACGATATATAATTAGCTATTACATTGTTAAACCAACTAATGAAGCCTGTACAGGAAAAACATTGTGCAGCATAAAAATAAATTTGTTTAGGAAATCTAAAAACCCTCACTTAATAATATATTTACCAGAAACTTGAAGAGTGTCAACAATTGAGTGTAGTAAGGGCTATTGAATTGATAGGGTTGCATGTGACCAGAAGGTGCTACCAGTCTGTTTACTAAGTGACTACCTCTTTACTTAACCATTAGGCTTGTTTACTTTTCTTACCAAGTGTTTACTTTAAAATGAGTACTTTAACAAGTCCTGTCTTCTTGGCAAGGGTGACACACTTAAGTCAACAAATAATTAAAACAATCATCTAACCCATATACACATGCACCACCTTCAGCCCCAACTTATACTTGCAAATGTATGGCAAATTAAAAAATAAGTATCAGAGGAAATCTGAGTACTAACTGAATAAACAGTATTTTTACTTTCAGGCATTTGTATTTTTGACCCAACTTTCTGAAAGTGAAATTGGTTTAAGTGGATGTGGACTTTTTATTGCAAACAAGAACATTGTACTTGAAGTAAGCATATTGATGGACTTTTATGAATTTTTTGAATTTATGATATTGTGTTAACAAAAAAACTTGAATTATTTTCAGATTATCAGCACTATTTTTACATTCGAGTTAATCCTGATAGGCTAGTGGTTGTAATTTAATTGGAATGAAACTTATTACTGTTTGCACAAATCACATTGTTTAATTAACTATAATTGCAATCAACTAAATCTTTTTATCTAAAGATCTAATATTTAATATTATTGTAATTTGAAAAAAATATGTTGATGAAGTCTTTTAATTACTTTTATTATAACCTATTTTGTAAACTTTATTAGAGGTGAATTACACTTAAATCTATCATTACACAAAATTGTATTTCAATTATTACAAATTTGTTTAAATTACAAAACATGTTCACATTTGTAATTTATGACTTTAATGGTTTATCAAAATAAGCCTACACTTAAAAAAGCTAATGAGTTTTCTTTCCACTCATAATGACAACTAAAAGCAATTGATTATTTTATAAAACATATTTGCAATTAAGTGTTATCTATTGATATCTAGTAGATTGTATGCCAGAAAATGTATATAGTTCATTGATTATTTTATGAAATTGTGTAATGTGTTAATGCATAAAACTAAAAGCATTTTTTTGTGGAAAAACAAAATATTATCACAAATTTCTTTTTAGTTTTTCTCAAAATGTGAAAGGTAAACATATGAAAAAAATAATGATGGGCATTTTAATAACATTGGAAAAAACCAACATTTTTTTATCAACCTTTGTAATTTTTGGATAAAAAAATGTCACTTATAAAATATATTTTCCAAATTATAAGTTGAGCTTCATTTTGGATAGTGTCACACTTTCAAATAGTTTATGTTGTTAAGCGAACAAACATTAATTTAGAAACACTGTTAAGCTTGTAGATTTAACATCATAATTTCACAAATACAAAATTAAAAATTTCACAAAAACTAAAACAGAAATCTGAAGTTTCACATTAACCTCTAGTGAATTTTTCTGAAATTTATATTCAAAATTTTAAAAATGTTACGCGTAAGAAAACTGGAGAAACTTAACAATTTCGATCCACTTCAATTAAAATCTAATTTGAATTCTAATCACAAAGTTTGGATATTATCAAAATATGATGAAAATTTCTACACTTCATCTGAATTGTGTAGTGTTTACAGAGTTTTGAGACCTATTTTCGTTATTACCACCATTATGGGTATAACTCCAATTTCCAACTGCTGGTCCAAAGATGGTGGTCAAGTGAAATTTCGATGGTTTTCTATACCAACAATTTATACTACGTGTCTATTTTTAGCATTAAGTGTTAATTCTGGAGCTTACTTGACAAACTTTGTCATGGAAATATCAGATGAAAAAAATTTAAAAGTTTGGATTATAAAATCTGCCATTGCTATTTATTACATTTCCTATTTCTGGTCGTTTGTACTAGTTTTAAATTTTACTCGTAAATTTCCATTAATTTTGAAAGAATGGGACAAAACTATGAAAATTATGTACAAATATGTGGATGTTGATGACAAGGATAAATCTGGGTAAGTAAAACTAACTTTTTTTATTTTTAAAATGAGTATAACATTGAGGATAATTTGAAAAAGATACACATGCATCAATAATTATTTAATTTCTAAATTTCATAATTCAATTTTTTAAAACTGTTCAAATTTTGTTTTACAGATTTGGATCAAAAATCCACATCCCCCTCTTCAGACTTCTATTGTTTAGTCTTGTGGTTTTTGTAATTCCTTCATTTTCAAGTAGAATTGGGAGACACATCCAAATGGCAAACTCAAAAGCTTGTGAAAACACAACTTATTATCTTCAGTGTTTTTGCTTAAAAGAAGTTAATCACCTTTGTTCATCAATGATCAAAGTTGTAGGAAAAAATGATTTTACAGTCACTTTGGTTTTAATCACAAACACTACTGTTGATAGTGCCTGGAATTTCAGTGGATATTTGTTAGTACTTTTGGCAAAGGTTTTATGCTTTAATTTCAAAATATTCGAACATTATTTGGAAAAATATCACACTGATCCTCGTAAAGATTTGGATTGGAAGATTATCAGAAAAGATTATACCAAAATGTGTGATTTGGTAAACAAAATCAACGAAACAGTATCAGTCTTAATTGCGATGAGTTTTTTCTTTAACACTTTTGGATTGTGTTATCAGATTTACATTGTATTAAGGTAAGATTAATCTCAAATTAATCCGTCTGTATATAACATTTTTTATGTATTGTATGCCCACAATGTTTTACAAGCTTTACAAATAAGTATTTTAAGAAAAATCATTAAATTTTGAAAGATTTAAAAGTTTTTCCGAAACCGTATTATTCAAAATAAAAAAACAATATAAAGAAATATTTTAATAATTTTAAAACTGTTTAAAATATATAAAATCTTGTTTTCAGGCTGACGAATAACTATCTGTACATAAAATTTTTATATTTTCAACTTTGCAGACTTTTTACTAAACCTAACAAAAAATATATACACAAAAATAAATTCATAATTTTGAAAGATTTATAAATGACCTTTTCAGAAAGCTTTTCAGAAACCATATAATTTACTATTAAAAATAACAAATGAAGTTTAATTTAAACAAATATTTAAATTTTAAAACCGCTTAAATACATAAATATAAAATATCTTATTTTCAGACCCAAGAATAGTCGAATATCATTTTCACTATCATCCCTGACTACATTACTCCTAATAATAGTTAGGATGATTTCAATAAGTTATACATCAGGACAACTTTATGATCAAGTTAGTATTAACTATTCCACACCAACTACAGTGGAACCTCGCATAATGAGCATAATTCGTTCCGGAGTCTTACTCATAATGCAAAACACTCGTTAAGCAAAACAATTGATGAAACAATCCACAAAACAATCGCACAATTCGGGGATTCCCCTATCCACGTCACTCGTCATGCGAAACGTCGCTCGTTAAGCGAGTCATTTTTTTAAATGTAATTTGCTCTTTATGCGAATTACTCTTTTTGCGAGGTGCTCGTTAAGCGAGGTTCCCTGTATAACCATACCTGAACCTGAATATCCCCTTTTTCTTAAAGAAATTTGCACTTCAACTCTGCCTAAACCCATCAAGTGCTTGCACCAAAAAAGTTTTATAAATTTCACCCCATAACATCCCTGCCCCCGAAGTGCAAATAGACTGCTCCACCTCTTTTATACCTGCGATAATCCTCTTATAATAGCAACTAAAGCACATTCACCCTCCACCCCTCCTACCACCATTACATCAGAAGAACTAATAACTTTTCTGTTATCTAACATCAATAATAACCTCCCAGTCTTATGGCTAATTTTCCTTGTCGCCAGCATACTAGCCACCGCCCAACAGCCAGCACCTTTGATTTAATTTCTTATAAACATGCTAATATATATTGTAAAATGTTGTTACATTTTTAAATTTTGTTTATAAAATATTATATATTTATATTAACCAAATACTTAACTTAAATGTAGATTAAGTCACCTTTACGATATCTGTATCGATGTCCAACATACTGTTTCAATAACGAGGTAATATTAAAATTTAACATTAAAACATTCATTTTTTTTAACAAATTTAAAATATTTTTTTGCACATTTTAAATATTTGTGATATTTGTAATATTTATAATACTTTAAATATATTTTAAGGCTTTCAGGTTAATGACTCAGATAACCAAAAGTGAGATTTCATTCAACGGCTGTGGACTTTTCAATATCGATAATAAACTCGTACTTTCAGTAAGTTAATTTGTGCAAATTAATTTAATAAAATGATTGCTTAAAATATAATAATTGGATTTTTTTTGTAGATTTTTAGCCTGATTCTTACCTATGAATTAATTCTTCTCGAAGGAACAAATGCAATTGTAACTTAATCGAAAAGTGAATGTATTTTATCAGAATATTTATTGTTCAAATTTGCACGAATTAATAAGTGTCTCAAATTAAATTTTATTTAATCTAAATTTTAGGATGTTTTGTTGTGTATTGTATTTGTATTGTCTTGTATTTTTAAAATTACTAGGTATTTAAGTAATTAACTTTTTTCTTTAACAAGAATTTCTATACTACATATTTCTTTAAAACTAAAAATCTATAAATACATCAATTATTAAATTTATTATATTTAATATTATTATTAACACTTGTTATAATTATTGTAACACATAATTGTTATTTTAGTAATAAATCTTCAATTGCAATTAATTTTAAACTAATATATGTTTATTTGGAATTGACTTCTTTGATCATCCGGGATATCGATTAACCGTTAATTGACAAAATAGGGTTGAGGGACAATGCATTAAATTTAACATCAATTATTCATTGACTTGATGTACAAACGAGGCTCAACCCATCAACAGACATGTTTGAAAACTGACCAAATAAATCACAATTGCACATGGACTTAACCACTCCAGCAACGTCATCAAAAGCTAGTTTTACCCTTTCAACATGGACAAACAAGATCAGTCCATTAGTTGGCAGATGCAGTCAGTGACCAAGTGACCACTGGACAACAACCTGCTTTTCTTTTTAGATTGGTCAAGAGGAGAAAAAACAGACGTAAGAACCGATAACTTGATGGTAAGTTTATATTCTCTGATATTTATTGTTCATTGACAAAATTTCGTCCATAAATTTTGATGGTCAGTCATGATTAATCTTTCTAAAACATGCAACAGGTAACAGTGTCGATAACATGTCAACGCCATCTTAGTCGCTAGCTAATATGTCATCGTTGTTGACAAACTGAGAACATGTGAAAAACAATTATTGTGACAAGCACCACCACACACAGATGATATTTCTTGCAAGCAGTCCTTTTAATCATCATCAGTAGATCCAAACTGACAATAAGTTTGTCAAGCAACAGTCTTCTGTAAAAGACTTCATTCTGCAAGGTTAACCCCTTAAGAACCAGTGTCTCTGCAAAGAGTCATCAGGAACAAGTTTCTTCTAAAAGTTCAATCTGCAAGAACCAGTATCTTATGAAAGGTCAATCTGCAAGAACTTCTAGAAGGACAGTCTTCAGAAATAGTGTCTTCTGCAGTAAAATTTTCAACAACTTTCTTCTGCAATAAATTTTCAAATTTTCAAGAACTTCTGCAAGGAAAATCTAGAAGGACCAGTATCTTCTGAAAGGTCAATCTGCAAGAACTTTCGGAAGGACAGTCTTCAGAACGTGAATCATGAATTCCGGTACAAAAGTTGGCGTGAAACCGGATGCCGCTTCTGGTCCCCGCCACCGTAGCAGCACAATTGATCAGACCAGGAGTAGCCTGGTCATTTCAGGATGGTTCTACAAGAGTGAATATACACGATCTTCAGAGTACTCTGGCAGTGAAAATGTGTATTACGCTTTGCGGCCGGTTATCGTATCGGCAATGTTCCTCGGTCTGATGCCGCTGACAAATACCACTTGCGGTCGTCTGGACCAACTGAAGTTCCGGTGGCTATGTCCACAGGCCTTCTTCACCCTTATCTTACTGTCCTGTCTTATTTTCACATCATGGACAACTGCTTATTACTACGCCATCACCCCGGCCAAAGAATGGAGCATCGAGACAGTGGCTGTCCGTCCAAGAGAGACTGTCTTCTACATTTCAGCTACAGTCTTCTTGATGATGTCCATTTACACTTCCAAGAAGTTGCCATCACTTCTTGTGGAATGGGACTGTGCTGCAAACCGCCTGAAGAAGTACATCCGGTCCTCTTCAGAGGCTATCGGACATTGGGATCTTCACTTGAGACTGACAAATGTCCTTGTACTGACAGCCTTCTTCATGACTTCCGCCATTCTTGAGCACACTCTGCACGATATCAACATCAACCATTCTTGCATCAACATGACCTTTCTGGAATGCTACTACAACAAGGGCAACGAGTACTTCCAGCATTCTTTTCCCTACAGTCTGCCATTGTCTGTGGCTGTCATGGTCCTCAACAAGTTTGCCACACTTTCTTGGAACTTCCAGGACCTTTTCATAGCCCTGCTTGGCAGAGCCCTTTGTGCCAACTTCCGGATTCTAAACAACCATCTACAGCAACAGCACCAGAGGTTCAAGAGCAATGAAGAATGGAGGCTTATCAGGGAGGACCACATTGCCCTTTGTGATGTAGTCAAGAAGATTGATGACGTCATATCACCAACTGTCCTCCTTTCCTATGCTGTCAACATCTACTTCTTGTGCATACAGATCTTCCACTCTTTAAGGTAGGAATGTACAGGCTTGTCGCTATCCTAACTATACATCCTAACCATAGATCTCAGTCTTATTTATGCCCAATACATGTATTGCATAGCTTTATTCATATGCTAACATTGTTCATATCCCTACCACTGAGTACCGTATTTTATGGACTATAAGACGCACTTTTTTCTTCAAAAAATTGCCTCCAAAATTCAGGTGTGTCTTACACTCTTGTCTTACACTACCTGTTTTTTTAAAAAAACTGCTTAGAAATTAAGGTGAGTCTTATAGTCTGTAGCATCTTACAGTCCGTAAAATATGATACACATCACATCCAATCATTCCTACCATGCACATCCTAACTATTTAATGCCCATATTTCCTTACTATCCTAACCATGAAGTACACTATTTTACTTCACCGGTGACGGCATTTATGGGGCTCGGTCCGTCTTACCTGTCCTGGATAATATGTTTAGGTTAATGCCTGCTAACTCACAGGGCTAATATACAAAACAGCTTAAACAAGCCCGAGCTAACGCGTACATACTTAAGGTGACCAGCTTGGTCAAACCCCAAACCAGGACTGCCCACTCTAGGCTCCTACACACTTCCACGTTTTTTCTACACCAAGTGCGCTTACGCGCCTTACGCGAGCTGTTGTGGCAATCTCGCTTCCCCATTGGTCGGAAGCGAGATTTCAACAACAGCCTGCGTAAAGCGTGTAAGCGCACTTAGCATAGAAAAAACGTGGAAGTGTGTAGGAGCCTTCTCCTGACCCGAGCTCACCATCAAACTTTGTATCGGCCTTGCTGGCTAGCCCGTGGCAACAGAGTGCGCATTTCTAACATATCTCACATGACGCAATATTACATAACACATACTGGCCCGCATACCAGCCGGGCCCAGCCTCAAGGGCATAACTCGCATGCCTCGAATTCCAACCTCAAGGAATCCTTACAATTTGCTTGAGGGTAAATTATTATAGTTGCATATTTACATGTAGTGGTGGGCGGTTGAGTTGGAGGAAAGTGTTTTTGGTTAGTGATAGGGTTGGGTGTTTACATCTGTTCAGAAGATACTGCCAATCATAAGAGCCCTATTTACTTTATCTTACTTCACATTCTAAAACATGAGTATATACTTTTCTCTTTTTCACAATTATAGGCCAGCAAATCGTTCCCTGGTCGAATCTGCTTATTTTTGCAGCTCTTTTTATCACTTATTTGTTCGTCTTTGCGTCGTTTCTTTTTCATCTGCCAGTTTTTATGATCAGGTGAATCAATTATAAATAGTTCAAATTAATCCGCCATTTCTAGTCAATTTTTTTACTTATTTTACATTGTTTTTATTAATAGGCCTTGGGGCCATTGTATTATCTACAGAGGTGTCCAGCAAGTTCATACTGCGATGAGGTTGGGCTTCAAATTATATATTTTGATCAAAATTTTTACTGTAATCGCTTACAGTAATCTATATTAATGTTTTAAAACTAGGTTTCTAGATTTATCAGTCACATATCAACTTCATCTACATATTTCACTGGATATAAATTTTTTCCAGTTAACAGAAGCTTCTTTTTAGCAGTAAGTTTTATTTTTTTAAATTATATAAAAATATAACTTTTAACAAATGATTAATATTTTGTGCTATTATTTTTTTCAGATTGTTAGTGTGGTCTTAACTTATGAACTTATTTTACTTAATGTTAAGTGAAGTTCCATCAATTCAAGTAATCGGGTCACGATCGAAATATAATAAAGATTTAATAAATATATATCAATTAATAAATATTAAAGGCCAATGCATTTTATGAAATATTTTCATATACACAAACTATATATATTCAAATTTTAAATTCTTATTATAAAAGTGTCTTTCATAACATGTAGCAGACACGTAGATATGATTTTATATTAATATTTATGAAAACTTGCATTATAAAGTTTGTTGTGTTAATTTGTATATTTTTTTTTAAATTGTCAAAAGTTTATTTTGCATTTATACATATATTGAAAATTTATTGAAATATATTTATCCCTGCACCTAATAATCTGAGTTAAATTATTCGAGATTCATAAAGAGGAGAGTTAGTTCTGTTTAAATTGGTCAGTTTTGAGTCAATCATTTCAGAAATCTTAAAAAACACCAAAATGTGTCCCAAAGTATCCACATTTTTCGATAAACCTAAACATCTCGCATTAAATTATTTTCAAATGTTTTCAACAAAATTGATCTTATACTTCATAGTATTTGTTTGTAAATCGATTAAGCTTACAAATCTAACTTATCCCTCATTCTAAATTTAGTATCTTTTCGGATTTTTTTCTAAACAAAAAAGTGATGTTTGCAGTGAATGATATTGTTTCATGTATCAATAGTGACAAATTGAATTATTGTGAAAAGTTGTCAATAAAAGCTGTCCATTTCGAGTATTTGTGTAACGTGTCTAATTCTCTCCACATTTTTGTGTGTTTTTTATGAGCCAAATAGCAATGAGTGTCAACAAGAAGCAGAGACAATTTGTTGCAAATGTTTATATTGTCACGTACTTTACCAATCACATTTACTACGTGTAATTCAAGACCTCCTGCAAGCTTTTCTACCATGTTTACGACACGTTTCTATGACATAACTCAAGATTTACAGCCAACAATATTCAGCCAAAATGAACCAAAATAAATTATCCTCCTGAAGCCATTTTCGAGTCGATATGTGACAGAAATGACAAACATTTGCAACTGGCAACATTTTAACCAACATTTTCAGTTTCCAACATATATAATTCACCTAAACTCTTTTACATGAAAATGTTTAGGTTTGTGGAAAATGTGTTTGTGCAAAATGTTAAAGTTGATGCAAAATGTTTAGGTTTGTGCAAAATATTTAGATTTATGCAAATAATTTAGATTAAAATACACATGTTTTAAAGTACATGTTTTGAAAGAATATAAAATAAAATTTATTTTGTCTGAAAACATAGGATGATAACAGTTTTTACATCATTTTAACCATTTTTTTATATTCCATAAAATCATTTGGCTCAAAATTCAAAATGATAAATAGGTTTTATAACAATATAGAGATATTACAAGTCACTAATGTATTCTGGGCATATCAAATGATGAAAATTACAACTGAGGGCAAGTGTCAAAACAAGCACGATTTTCATATGGATTTCCAATATTTTTAAATATTCATGAGATGTTTATGAAGTGAACGAAAACAATTGTCAATAATGACGTCATGAATGCTTGCCAATATCAGGTTTAGACCTTTAATAACCTGTTAGTTTCAGTATTTTTCTTTTAGTCTGACAAACTTAACATCGGATCATCGAGGAGTCGAAAGAAAATTCAAAATTGTTATTGAACATTTTAGATCATTACATTCAAAATTTATCAGGATACATTTGATATCAAAACAACAAAAAGATCATATATCATCAAATCGATATGTTGATGAAATTGTTATAATTTTTTATAGAAATTGGCTTGTAGCAAAACTTCATTTTGTTAGGAGATACAGATAGAAGTGCATACTTTGTTTTCTGATAAATGTTTAAAAGTAATTTTTACCAAATTTATTTAAAAATTAATTTTAAACAAATCATTATTTTATCATGAAATTTTCCAATTCTTGAAACTGATACTTTGTAAAAGTTGTTTTGAAAAACTTTTTCTTAAAAATTCTTACAAAATCTTAAAATTCATAAAAATTCCAATATGCAATCAAATTTCCCTGAAAAAGCCATCAGAAAACCACAGAAAATCCACGTTTTCTCAAATAACAGGATATCAACCATATTTACTGAACCGGATACAGGATATGATCAGGAACAAGATGGCGTCCAAGGGTTCGTATACGAATCCCTGCGTCCCATCATCATTTTGGGTGCATTTTTGGGGATGCTGCCCCTTCGTCACACCATTTCCAAAGATGGCAAAAACGTGTTATTTTCATGGTTTTCTGCTGCAGGACTTTTATGTCTCCTCTTGTTATTTTATTTAACTGCTGTTTCTGTAATCAGTTCTTATTTCTACGCATTCGTGCCGTATTACGGCAAATGGGACATCGAAGCCATTGCGGTCCGTCCAAGACCATTGATATTTTATGTTTCCTCAACATTTCTGCTCATCTGTTCCATCCGTTCTGCCAAAAGACTACCGGAAGTGCTTCAAATCTGGCAGAAAACTGCTGAAAAACTGCAGAAATATCTTTCGGAAAACGAAAAACTTCACTACGATGGACGAAAATCCCTATTCATCACTGTTTTTGTAATGTCTTCAGCCATTTTGGAACACGTGATGCATGATGTCACAATTCCAGATCAGTTGTGCGCAAACACTACCGACTACTTCCGGTGCTACTATGTTCGCGGCAACGAAAATCTGTACACAGTCTTGGATTATAACCGTGTTTTCGCCATTTTCGTATTTATTTTCAACAAGTTTTCTACAGTGGCCTGGAACTTTCAGGACATATTCATAGCCATTGTGTGCTTGTCCTTAAGGAGCAATTTCCGGGTAATTTCCGGTCACGTGAGACGCATGTTCAATCAGCACCTCTCTTCCAGCCAATGGCAGGTTGTCAGGGAGGATTACGTGGCCCTGTGTGATGTCACCAAGATGGTCGATGACATCATTGGTCCTGCAGTGCTCATATCCTATGCTGTCAACTTGTATTTCATCTGTGTGCAAATATTTTTCGCCATCAGGTAAATATATCCTGCCGGATGGTCCATGTTTCCGGTAAAATATTCCGGATCGGTACAAAATATCTTTCACTATTAGATTACAACACGATATCATTTTTCACTTAATATATTAATTGCAGAAGTTGTACTAATTTAGTAGCACCTATGACTTTCAAACGTGTAACTGCAGACAAAAACCGATGTTTTATCGATAATTGAACGTGAGTATCGATATCGGTAGAATATCAAATACCAAAATACTCATTAACAAAAACAAGAAGCAAGACCACACTAATATCAGCAGCATAGCAACAACCATAGTTATAAGCCTCTTGAGGATTCCAGTTTGGTCTGGTAGCTATGCGAGTCAAGACCCCCTTCTGTGATGGGTGCATTTAAAGGTATAAACCTGTTTTAGTAGAACAATGCAACAGGCCGGAAGTAAAACGTGGGAGATTAGTAACTAGGCCAATTGGCAGCTGCATACAAAGGAATCTGGCAGTCTACTAATGCCATACCGCATGCCTGATTGTGTGGCTGGGTCACATATCGAATTTATCTCTCTGACTGATGTATTGTTTCCAGGAGTCGGGTTACTTCAAAATGCAATCATAAGGGTTCGGGAAGGGATTCAACTAAATGCATTGGTCAAATGGTAGATCCACTTTGCTTGAGGGTTGCGCGAAAGTGCAACTTTAAATGGATGGGGTAAACGTCATCTAAAGCTAAACATTTATCACAAAAATGATGGCAAGCAATAACCCTGAACATCTACAGCACACACAAAAAAATTAATGTGCATTAAAATATATTTTATCATTAAATATATTTTTCAGACCAAACGAACGATCATTGAATGAAACAATTTATTTTTCGCACTCATTTTTCCATTTGTTGTTACGGATTTGCTTAGTCTCATTTTCGGCAGTTACATTTCATGAAGAAGTAAGTTTCTATTTTCTGTTGTTTAAAAGAAACAATTTTATAACATTCATATTATTTTATACAACTTTTCCGTTAAATTTCACAGGCTATAAATCCATTGGAATATTTACTTCGATGCCCAAAGTCCTCGTATTGCGGAGAGGTAATTTTAAATCTTTGATTTTTGACAAATTATACAAATTATACAGATTATACAAATTAAATCCACACATTTATTTATAGATAGCGCGTTTTATAAACCACATCACACTCAGCAATGTAGCAATCACCGGATGCAATTTCTTCAGTGTCAACCGAAGTTTATTTCTTTCAGTACGTAAATTTAATAATAAGATAAAAACCTTTTTGTTACAACTTTTGCAGCAAATATTTTACTTTTAAGTATCGAAGTTTGAGCATAAGCTTTTTCTTGCAATTTTAGAGCACATGCTATCGGTCTTAGATTAATAACAAAAGTTTTTCCTGTATTTTTTTGTACTTTTCAACAATTTTTACCCACCATTAAACAAATAAAAATTTATCTTTTGACTTAATTACAGATTAATCTTAATCAATACTTTTAATTACAGATAATTGGGATTATCTTCACCTATGAACTGATTCTATTGGACACCAGTTAATCAGTTATGGCACATTTTACTTGTCCACCACTACACTCATAAATTCATAAATATGTTTGTTGCAAAAATATACGCATTGTCTACACCAATTAGTAATCGAATATGTTATTATATAATATAATTGGCGTGTATTATAGTGTTATATAATCCATTATTATTTTCTCCATTGGTAGCGCCCCCTACATTGCATAATAAATATAATTATAGAAATATGAACCGTATTAGATATCGATATCACGTAAATGCCAAAAACAACTAAACAAAAAAACCAAAACGAATTTATGAAAATTCATATATCTATGACTAACTACGTTTCATAGGGTGTTTTGATCAATAAAATATAGCGATTTAAAAGCTGCCATCTTGAATTGGGATAACAAAGTGAGATTTTAAGTTTCAAAATTATATAAATAACTCATGAATTAAAATTTATAAGTAAAACCACCATCTTTAATTGGTGAAAAAAAATATATATATTATTTTCATTAAATATTTAATTTAATTTTAGTGTTTAAAAATTCATACTTTAATTGATTTAAACATTTAATAACAAATGTAATGAAATTTCAATGATAGACCGCCATCTTTAATTGGGAAAACATTAATTTCCTTCAATAGTTACTTCAAGTTTAGGGTTTATAAAGTCAGTTTGAATGTATTAAACGCTGTATAAATAACAAACGTAATGAAATTTGTAAGTTTAACCGCCATCTTTAATTGGGAAAACAAATTTAATCATACGATTGAAAATAAACTTACACCGCCATATTGAATTGGGAATTTGTACAGAATTGCACCTGTTATTAATTGTAAATAATTAAAATATAAATATTGTATAAAATTAAACTTATAACAACAACCAAAAGTTTCACCGCCATATTGAATTGGGATTTTGCATTGAATTGCACCTGCTATTAATTTTAAATAATTCAAATGTTTAACCGCCATCTTGAATTGGGATAATGCCTAGCCTATTATTAACTTGTAGTCTTCTACCATGTCCAACAGAGAATAGGTTATCTGATAAGGTATTTTCGTTTGATAGGAACAGAATGTTCATAAACAATGGGACATTGATGTATTGTTCTCGGTCATGTGACCTTCCTGTCAGGGGGGTAATTGTTACAAATGTCAAAGCAGTTTAGACATGCCAATAAAACTATCTGAAATGTCCATATGTGAATAATTTCGAGTGTATGTCTAACTGAGAAACTTCATGTTTGTGACAAGCTCGAACAAAACAACGAATTTACTGCAAAAAAACAAGACATCGTGTTCGGAATTACTGGAAATTTGGGGAAAACAAGAGGAATTTCACACAAAATAATCAACTGTTGCAGGTACAGAAATGAAACTTTTTACTTTTAATTGCCAAAATATTGTCTTGTTTTTCATCTAATCACAATTTCAACAATCCCTTGTCACAATCTTTATTTCATCCTGTCACAAGATCGAAACTGTTGAATATCTGGAGTTGAGTAACTCTCTAAAGATCTTGTAGTCAGGCTTGGATGAAATAATCTTTTATTTTATCTCCATCACTTTGTTGAATATCACTACTTTTACACGAAGGTAGATTGTAAAAGAGACAGAAGGTCTCAGCAAGGTGTCCCAAAATGAACCTATTGTGTTTCTCGGGGGTATAAGGCCACAAATATTGTTTCGAATCTTGCACAGCCTCACAAACTACTCATTTTTTACAACCTCAAAACTTGCATCTAACTTTTCCACAGCTTTACAAACTTCTCGTCATCGCCTCACAAGCATCTTGTCACAACCTCAAAAACTGCTTTTAATCTTATCACAGTCTCACAAACTGCTCATGTTTTCACAAGCACAAGAGTTGCTTTCAATCTTGTCACAGCCTCAAAAACTAATCTCCATCTTATCACGTCTTCACAAACTGCTCATTTTTTCACAACCTCAAAAATGCCTTTAAATCTTGTCACAGCCTCACAAACTACTCTCCATCTTATCACAGCCTCACAAACTGCTCAAGTTTTCACAAGCACAAAAGTTGCTTCTAATCTTGTCACAGCCTCACAAACTACTCTCCATCTTATCACAGTCTCACAAACTGCTCATGTTTTCACAAGCACAAAAATTCCTTTAAATTTTGTCACAGCCTCACAAACTACTCTCCAACTTATCACAGCCTCACAAACTGCTCATGTTTTCACAAGCACAAAAATTCCTTTAAATCTTGTCACAGCCTCACAAACTACTCTCCAACTTATCACAGTCTCACAAACTGCTCATGTTTTCACAAGCACAAAAGTTGCTTCTAATCTTGTCACAGCCTCACAAACTACTCTCCATCTTATCACAGCCTCACAAACTGCTCAAGTTTTCACAAGCACAAAAGTTGCTTCTAATCTTGTCACAGCCTCACAAACTACTCTCCATCTTATCACAGTCTCACAAACTGCTCATGTTTTCACAAGCACAAAAATTCCTTTAAATCTTGTCACAGCCTCACAAACTACTCTCCAACTTATCACAGTCTCACAAACTGCTCATGTTTTCACAAGCACAAAAGTTGCTTCTAATCTTGTCACAGCCTCACAAACTAATCTCCATCTTATCACAGTCTAACAAACTGCTCATGTTTTCACAAGCACAAAAGTTGCTTCTAATCTTGTCACAGCCTCACAAACTAATCTCCATCTTATCACAGTCTAACAAACTGCTCATGTTTTCACAAGCACAAAAGTTGCTTCTAATCTTGTCACAGCCTCACACACTGCTCTTCATCTTTTCATAACCTCAAGACCATCTTGGCACAACTTAAAAAACATCTTGTCACAACCTCACAAATATCTTGTCGCAATCTTAAAAACTGCTTTTAATCTTATCACAGCCTCACAAATATCTTGTCGCAACCTCACAAATATCTTGTCACAACCTCAAAAATATCTTGTCACAAACTAAAAATCTGTTCCCAAGATCCTCTTATGCAGACCCTCTGTAGAGGTGGAATCCTCCAAGATGACGGTGGTGAAATCTCTTCAGGGTGATCCACCTTCTTTCTACCAGTCCATCCGTCCCATTGTCTTGACCGCCGGTTTCTTCGGACTTCTACCCGTGTCTCGCGCGCACAGAAATGACCCCTACCATCTTCGGTTCTCTTGGTTCAGCCCGAAGACTGTCTTCTGTCTGCTTGTGTTAATCCTCTTGACCTCAGTCTGTTTCCTGTCCACCAAGAGTGTCCTCAACGCCCTCTTGTCAAACAGACAGGCTAGTGCAAAGGACATGACGGCTGTCATCGCAGGATTGGTATTCCATTCTTCTGCAGTCTTTTCTGTTGCCTTCTTCATCAACATGGCAAGGCAACTTCCGGCCCTTCTGACATCTTGGGACCTAACTGCATGTAGGGTCATCAAGTACTTGCCTTTTGTTTCCATCGTCTCCTCATCTGGAGAGCAGACCTTGAGGTAAAATATTTATTGGGTGTTAGAGCCATCAACGGCCCTGGAGAGGGTCCTTAAGATGTTCCAGAAACATTTAAGCCTTCTCAATATTTTCATTTCAGTAAGTTGAGTGTCCTTCACTACCCTCTTCGGAGGATGGTCTTGATCTCCTCCCTGGTGATGGCCTGTGCCTTTGCAGACCGGATCCTCCACGACTCCCGTTATGTCTTGGTGGAGGCCATGTGTCCTTCTGTCAACAGGACCCTCTCTTACACCGAATGTTACGTCAAGCACAATGCAGACTACCTTCTGAGGCTCTTGGGGGACAACACCGTTGTGGTAGCCACCCTGGCACTGTTGGTCAACATCTTCACCACGGCCTCTTGGAACTTCTTGGACCTATTCATCATGCTCCTCAGCTGTGGACTTCACCACAACTTCACCCACCTCAATGACTACCTGGAGAGGACCGTAAGGACTAGGAGGAGGCCGGAGGAGTGGAAGATCATCAGGGAGGACCATTTGGCTCTGGCCCATCTGGTGAGTAGCGTGGACAGCGCCCTCTCAATGGGCATCCTCTACAGTTATGCGGCCAACCTCATCTCAATCTGCACCCAGATGTTTCTGGGGCTCAGGTAAGTTCGTATCGCTGGGATGTTGATGCTGATGATTATGTTATGATGAGGTTGTTGATAATGTTACCAAAATTGATGTTGAAATTTCGATGTGGTTATGTGGTGTTTCTGTCATGGGCATTTCAACACCCTTAATTTCTGTCCATAAGAGACGGTGAACACAAACTAAAGCATCTCATCCACCAAAATACTAGCATTCTCTTCTACATACGCAAGACATGTCTAGACATGCCTTTATAAATGCAATTATTTGCGTTTGTTGCGAAAGTTGGCTCGTGCTTTGCTCGGGGAAATTTGTTTTAAAGGCGCGTATACATATGCGAGCAGAACGCGAGCCGAACCGTACGGCTCGCAAGTTAGGACGGCGGTACATACAGTTCGCATAATGTTTGTAGAAAGGTCGAGAAGTGTTCGTGACGAGCCAACTCCTGTCGGTCTTTTCGACGAACACAAAGGAAAAGTC